>JAQGBH010001206.1:0-35432 GCA_034698265.1 Sminthurinus aureus | reverse complement strand
CGAGAGTCTCGGTCGTTTCAAATTTCGAGAGTCTCGGTCTCGACGAGACTCAGTTCTCCGAGACTTTGCAAACACTACCATTTACATATAATATTATGTATATTTTATCTGTGTGCTTTGGCTTTTGTTCTTATTGGTTTCATTTTGCGCATATATATCATAATTATTGTACACCATTTCTTGATAGAACTATAAGCAATAATAACTTGAAATGTTAATTATTATTGCCTATTATGTTAATGACTAATATAATATTACATGTTATGAAATGTGAATTACAGGTCGGATATAAATTAGTTTCGCATAAATTTATAATACCTGTAAGTTCAAAAAAGACTTTTATGATTTCTAAATACAGGATGTAATATTATGGGTATAATCAAAATTTTTACCCATTTTCGTTTGGACAAAATCAGAACCGAAACAAAATGTTTTTAACAATTCTAATAATTACATAAAAATTCTATTATGCCCATAGTGTATAAAATACACTTCATCTATAATCTATATTAAGATCTTTTTATATATAGATTTTATTCCTGATGCATTTTTTTTTAAATTTCATCTAATTCATGATGACAATAATATAATAATTACTAGTAATTAGTAATAATTATACTCTGTGACTGAATGATAACAATTACTTACGTATTTAGTAGTATAAGAAAAACTACACTACAAGATTTCACGTAAGACAAAAATACGCTATTGATAGATAAGGCTCAGAAAATGTTATAATACATTTTAACGAGTGCGTGGACTTTTATATAATAAAATTAATAATATATAATATTATTATTCATATTATACTACTTCATTCTTCATTAATACGCTACATCTAAACCTACAAGACTATACTATATATATATATATATATATATATGCTCATACGATCATTTGTCTATATATTATTTGATAAACATTCAAAACTCATTCATCAAAAACCTTCACCCCCTTTTTTCCTCTAAAAAAAAACAAAACAATAAAGACAAAATTTGAAAATTTGTGAGGAAGGATATAAATAGCATAAAATAAAAGTCTGTTTGTAACGAAATATTAAATATTATATTGTATTACTATTGTACTTAAATTCTTAATAATACATAATAAATTCACAAGTAAAATAGTAACTATTTATTATTAACTTATTATTACTTAATGCATATGTTTCTAAAAATCACAAAAACGCTTAATTTATTCTATACACACTCATATGGGCTTCCAGTCAATGCGTTTCTTACAGACGTGCACACACACATATATATAAACTATTTAGTCACATGCATACCAATCACGATTACTGTGTATGAATAGATGAACCATGTATATTTTTTTACTGACAGACGCATTAATATTACAGTAACATGATTATATGTATAAATTGGATAACCAACATTCTTCTGAATATGTATAATACATAGGTACAGATCGAATGACCTGGGTTTCTTTCGATTTCTTTCATACACTAGATGCATTTCTATGCAAAAAGTAAAGATGTGCCCTTGAAAAATAATATATATATTATCCTTCATGGAGATAATACAGGCATGCTATTACATTTTTCACAAAGCTGTATGTATAAAAAAAGTTTACAAGTAACTCTGTTTTTTGTTTTGTTTCAGCAGTTTCAAGTACTGAAATTGCATTGTAAATAAACGATTAATTTTGTTTTTGTTGGTTTTTAAGCAGTCGTTTACAAATAGTGTAGGAAGTTTTACGTTGTTTTATACAATACATGTTTAAGTAATAAACACACACACATTCAAAATTTTTCCCAGCGTGATGTATAACTATATATATTTAGTCGACTATGGCTGGTGGTGCCTGTTGGAGAGGCACGACCTTTCTTTCATTTCTTTCATAATTTACGAGTCTTTTTCCAATTAAATACTTGTCATTCTTTATATGCTCATAGAGCGTTTTGAATTGACGAATTTGGAAGGAAACTATTCCCACTAGTACGACTATAAATAGTAAGAATGGATAGATTCCTCTCTGAATCAAATTTTGCGTGTCTAAATTAGTTACGAATAAAGGTACAATACTTTGACTTATCACGTATGGGATGGCAAGACCGAGCCCGAGACGTTCAATACAAGGCGCTGCCAGTGCTCGAATAATTAAATTTAAATTGATATTCCGTACTCCATCATTGTATATCTGTAAAATATATATGAAAAAAAAGAAAGAAATAGAATTTGAAATATTTTGTTATACTTTCCTTTAATGGTAATAATAGTAGTAGTATTTTAGTAAATATAAAATTTAAAATTATACCATAATTACTTTTCACATAATAAATGGTTTAAAAATTATTATTGATGTCTCACCCTTTCCAAAACTGTTCTCAACCAAAAGTTTGGTGGTGCAAGCATCGCAGAGGCACCCGCTATTTTGATATACAAAGTACCCATTACCTATATTTACCAAAAAAAAATAAATAAAACAAACATTCTCACTATTTAGACTAACCAAAATAAAATAATTATTATACGTTTATTTTATAAATGTCAATATTAATTACTAAAAAATCCCATTGATAATAAGAATAACCATGGCCTACCCAATTTTCTCCAAATAAATAAATTGGAGATTGATTGATTGGAACACGTAGAGGTGAAATTAGAACAAGTTCAAATAACAATCCACACAAGTATGGTATAACTCCTATAAGAAGAACGGCTGCAACAAAAGCTTTAAAAAGCTGTAAAGACATCAGACCAAACTATAATAAATAAAAACAAAGCAATGGATAAATAATCAAAAATGGGTATACGCAACCACTTTTACCCATTTTAAATCAACAATGATTATTATTTTGGGACTTGTTACCAATATAAATCAATGACAATAGCTAGTATAATATAACAAGTGCGCTATATCAGAAGTTTTTTATTCATTTTTTAGTTCATGAAACCGAAAAAATATCACATTACACATACCATCACACTCCAACGTTTTGTTGTAGCCCAGACAGCACTCCACCCTCTTGGAATCCACGATACGATGAGCTGAAAAAAGCAAAATTTTACCATTTTCTTACACATGTGTGAAAAATTTCCAAAAGATTTAGTCGTAGGAAAATTTTTCATCACCAACTAAACTTGGCAAAATGCTACTTATATGCTTCAAAAAATCTAGGATAAATGTAGTATATTGAAATGGGTATAGTATAATATAACATAAATGATGTAGCCTTACCAAAGCAAATCGAATTACTAGCCATGTAACGTAAAGCCCACTAGCAGTAGTGTACAATTCTGTTTTTACCAAGACAAAAGAAAAAAATATTAACATTAATTTTTTTTTACATTTGAATAAAATCAGACATTAGTTTACTAATTTACTACTACTCACGTTATAGATAATTTACAGAATGTTATAAATTTTACCATGAACAGGTTCATCAGCATTCGACAGCCAATAAGACATGCATACCCGACCAACTTTAACTGGTAACTGTATACAAACAAAAAATAAACTTTACATATCAAAAAGTGTATAATACTATACAAAATAAAATTTAGACTTTTTGATACTATTCTATTGAAAGATTATTTGATTATTTGAACACTCATTTTGGGAATAAAAATATATTCACTTACCACGAGAACAAATATGCTGACTACAGTTAATGTTCCCATCATCGAAAGTATGAGAAGAGCTATTTTAAGTGGAAAGTATTTAGGTTTGATGTAAGGATGAAAACCAGTCGGCCCATCTCTTAATAATAATGCTTGATGAGCAGCACCGAGACCTCCACCTATGACAAATCCTAGACCAGCTGGGACACCACCCGCATCGTCTTGATTAGCTGGAGGCACATTAACTTGAGCTGGTTCAGCAGGATGTTCTATTATAGGTGGTGGTGGTTGAAGCAATGGTAGATTGTCATTATCAACGTGTAAATTTACATCAACCTCTTCTTCTTGATTTTCAATCCCTTCTTCTCCTCCTCTTTCCACTACTTCAACATTGGGTTCAACTTCAGCACCTGGATTTAGCATATGGTTATTGATATTTTCGTTTTCATTGTTCTGATCATCATCTAGTGGTCTATCAGGAGCATCTTGTCCAGCATGTTCTGGATTTTCCATGTGTAAATCTTCTTGTTGTTGCTGTATTACTTCATTATCACCAATTATTTCTCTATTTTCAACATTTGCCTGTGTCAAAGATCAAAGTATAATCATAGTAATTTTCGTTCTTTACAATAAAACTTTTACATTTCAAACAAAACCATAGCTCTAAAAAAAAACAACAGTATAACATATAACAATATATGATTGCATGTATATAATTAATTAAGTAATTGAAACTGAAGCTATTATAATACTAATACTAATACTACCCGGGAGTATTTCAATTCATGTATATGTATTTTTAAGTATTTAATGATCTTACCTCTATAACTACGTCACCCAATAAATAAGAACGTATATCCAAAATATATGACATTATACGACACCATAGTTTTATTAATGATTTCAGCCAATCTCTAGAATGTCCTTGTTCTAATAATGCTGGCATCATAACTTGAAGGAGTACAAGTTCTAAGGAGAGTTCATGTGCTTGTTCACTGTTGAAAGAAAGCAGTTAGCAAGTAAAATATAAGTATTATATTGTATAGATTGTCAACAAATATTGTTATACAAAATACACTTATACATACATAAAAATACAGTACTATAGTTTTGATATTATAAAACTGGCTTACGTGGTAAAAACAAATGTGAAGGGTAAAAAGTTTGGTAGCACATTCTTGATGATTCGGATAGGTAACCATACCATGAGTAAAATAGTTGTTCCGAAAATTATCATGGAGAAAGAAAATCTTCGAATGTGACGTAAGATGGGTAAATGAATCATCTATTTTCATAAATAAAGACATGCATATACATATTATATAAATCATGATTTTCCTACATTGTATTCATGCTATTATTACAAAGAGAAAAATTCCTTGTTATTCTTAACACTTGACGTATAATATAGAATATAGTTTATATATAGTTAATATATAGTACATATTTTTACATATTTTCCATAGAGCATAATAATGAGTAAAACAGCTACAGTATTTTTTTTTGCCATGTGTACTTATGTAAAATATAAACTATAAGCAAGTAAGTATAAAGGTGTAAAAAATCAAAATTTACTTCTTGAATTGGATTGAAATCTGGGTCATTAAGATTTCGAAGGAACCATAATACTCCAGGACGCAGAACTTCTCTTAAAAGTAATACAAAGGATGCAAAATAAAAGACGTAGATCATTCCTATAAGCCAATGAAGGAAAAGGGAAGTCCCTGGAAATTTATTAAAGCTCGTCTCACGGTCCTGAAATATTCATTTAAACAAAAAGAAACATATACATTAAAGCATTTTTTTTTCATACAAACTTATGTGTGTACACATGTATTTGATTTGGTTCATGGAAGATTATAAATTATTCTCAGAATAATTATTAATTTCATTTGAAATGTTCAAAATTTTAATGCATAATAAAATGTACAGCGTTTTTATGTCTTTGTCATTTGATATCTTCTACATAGTTTATTCATAACACTATCCGTACATCTCATCTATGATACATGATACATGTACCTATATATATTCTAGTCCCATTGTGTGAGATTAATTACTACTTAAGACTAATTCTATAATAGATAAACCGGAAACTGAACAAGGAAAATGTTTGTTGCAATCGTGTTGGCATGTTTTACGACTACATTCTAATAATGTCAACATGAATTCCATGTTATTATTCCTACACATATGTAACTTTTTCATTGAAACTGATTATACTGATTATACTGATTACAAACATGGAACAGATAGCTGTAAAAACCTCTTACATATCCACATGGAAGTCAAGGAGGGTTATTTGCAAAAATACATTACAATGAAATAAAAATGTTGAGCAAACTACCCCTCAATGGTATTACGTATATACATAGGTATTTGAAAAACATGAGAAACATGAGAAAAATATTTTTTTACACCAGTAGTTCAGATTCAAAAAGATTATAGTTATACATAAGTACTTACTCAAAATGCCGTGTTTGTTACACACATACATGTATACAATACACAATACACAATACATAAAGTTATAATACATGTTTGTTCATTTTGGGTGTAATAATAATATTTTAGTTTTATTATCATTACGGTCAAATGAAACTGTCAATATCAGAGTAGGTAAAAATTTTTACAAACGCATAATATCAGTCATTTTAGAGATTGATGAGGAACACGGTTATTGTGAATGCTTACTACTACTATAATAATATGTATTTGTTTACAACGACAGCAAACACTTCATGGTTTTTAAATACCTCTAAAAGTATAATAATGTATAATTGAAAAGCAGCTTACACTATAGATGTGTACAGTGTACGTGCATAATTCTTTTCAGCAAGAATATAATAACAATATTATTATAAACACCTATAGTAAATTCAATGCACATGTACGTAAAACCGATTATTTTTAGGTTTGAAATAAAATAATACGTTTGTTATGAACGTGTGTGTGTGTGTATCATAATATTATATTATAGTAGATTCCCTTTTGTTCCGCTCTGACATTGATTCACATATTATATATGATCGGAAATGTTCCTCAACAGGTATATATTATTATTATACCATACTTGATATAGTATTTCACAGACAGTAGTAGTTATCAATATAGGGTCTCATTAAAAAATCTCACCTTTTGCTACTACTAAGTATGACTATGAACACTATCTGTATATATAATATATGCACATACATCTGTACATTATACAAAGTGAATTTTGTTTCATAATTATAATATTTTCCTATAATATTTCAGTCCTATGTACCTATGTTATTTTTACACTATATCATATATGATCATGAATCATTTCAATCCCTTTTTTCATAATATTTTTCAACATTTTCTTTTATATATAAAAGCCATCTAGACTTACTCAATGTTTTGTTTTCAGTCTTCTAAATCAAAAGAATCCTGACAGTTTTTACACTTTCATCTACGTGTGTGGCATTTACACTTCAAATTTTCAATTTTTAAAATAAATTGAACTAAAAATAGCAAAAAAATAAATATTATTTTTGAGACGTAGAAGATAAAAATTCAAGAAAAATGTATTCAACCACACAAACATTTTGTGCACTAATATTTACAATTGTTGCTGTAAGTTGTTGAACAAATGAAGATAAAAAAATAAGTACATAGTACATACACATTGTATGTATGTAACCAACTTGTATCAATTTCTACAAAAAAATAAAATCTTTTGAGTTTCTAGATATATGAATCAACTGGAGCAGGTGACAATTGTAAAAGCACCATGTCTGAAATGACGAAAAGACAATTAAATGGAATCAGTAAATGCATGAAAACTATGACGTTCAAGAATGGAAAAGATAAAGCAGCAAAAATGACGGTATGTAAACTCGTACAACATCTTACAAAGCCATAACATGTAATAATATAATAATTACTAATGATTGCTATTATTCTGAGATATAAGATGTGTACAAATTTTTCCAAAATATGTTATGTACACTATAACTAATTTCTAAATTTCCATTCTTTTTAATCGTAATTATATAGTGTATACTGAAATGCGTCATGTCGGCAGAAGGAATTTTATCCCCAGAGGGACGTATGGACAAAGAAACGTTTATGGCATTTCTAGACAAAGAAGTACCAGCAGCCATGAAAGATAGAGCTAAAGACATTCTTGGTCAATGTCAGGAAAAACATGGTTAGTACATATAATCTTACTAGTATAACATGAAGAATAACACACAGTATATATTAATTGAAAGCCAAATAATATACAACGTTACAATACATAAAATGGTTATTTACAGCATCAAATTTGGATCCAAATGAAGAATACTGCAAATCCTACGATCCCTTAATTAAATGCTTCATGGCTTCTATTCTTCAGGTTTTATTATTACTAACTACTCACATTATTTGTATCTTTTACCAACCATGTGTTTTTCATTATTCATTTTCATGATGATAATTATTTACTGTGATTTCAGTTGTGTCCAGTATAAACAGAAAAAAAGAACAAAGCCAAAAGGAGAAACAAAAAGAGAGAGAGAGAGAGAGAGAGAGAATCAAAACCTTAGAAATGAAAACTACAACTTTTGTACCGAAATTGAAGATGTTTCCAAATTTTCAAAATTTTGATTTATATCATTTTTTCAACAGAGACACGATAGTCAAAAAACGTTTATAAAATATCTAATTTCTGTCTCCAGTTTTACTTCCATCCTATGTAACATTACATTATACATACACACGTGCATAATACATATGTACATGCATGTTTTTACATGGTTTTTATTTATTTTTACCAAAACTATTATGTATTCCTACATATGTACACACACATTTTTGACAAAATAAAAATAAATTCTCAATTAAAATAAGAATGTTGTAAAACTAATTGTACAACATTAAAATAATTGACATGAAAAGTGGTACACTTTTTTCCATTTCAATACAGAGGCATATGTATTGAAGTCAAGTCGAGCTCAACCATTGAGATGATTATTTTTTTTCAATGTCTGGCGTCTACTTACAGCATTTTAAAACCAGAGATAAAAAGCTTTGGATTTTTTTTATCGAGTTGATCATGAAATCGGTGTAAAATATAGTTATTCTTGTCAATTTTTCATAACAATAGATACCCTATAAAGTTATTGATATTGGTCTCATTATTTTAATTTGTCCAATATGAATTCAGCAAGTAAAGTAAGTACACATTTATTTGTGTATTTCATTTTATATTTTATAAAACATAAAATAAATGACGGAGACGCTATATTTCTCAAAAGTATTCATTCAGTTCAGTACATGTATTATTATGTACATGGAAAAGCGACTGTCAAAAAGTAGTATAAATTCTACTAAAAGAATAATCACGTGCTTTTAGTTATAGTGTTTACTGATTTTAGTAAACACTACAAAAAAAAGTGTGGTTCCGTCTTATAGTAATAATTCCAACTAAAATGACAACCCTATTAACTATATGATCCAAACACAAGACGAAACTATAAAATGTTGGAGAATAAAAGAATATTATAATGAAGTACATTTTCTATTGATTCCTAAATAATGTTAATGTAATTTTTTATCTAATGTAATCACTGTTACATTTTCTGTTTTCTTTTACTATTATAGGTAGGAGAAATTTTTACAGCAGCCGGGACGGCTTTTAGTAAACTTGGAGAATTAACTATGCAATTACATCCACCGAATGAAAATGTTTCGTAAGAAAACACTAGTATAATATTTAATAAATAATACTCTTACTTCTTACTAGTTAATGCAAACCTTTAATTAAGATTAGGATTACATAGATGAATGAAGACCGTTAAGTATTAAGTATCATTTTCTTGTCATTTATCATTTGCATAAAATACACTCAGCTACTATACTATACTATTAATTAGCAAATAATCATCAACGATTGTACAACAATAATAGTAAATAGGAACATTTGCAGAGTGTAACAAATCGAAATTGATAGTACTTTGTCCTATTCTTGATTTTAAAACTATAAAAACAAACAAAAAGTGAGACCACAAACAAAAGTCAAAATACTGAAACATTTAATGTTAGATTGTACTCGAGCTATTTCTACAGACCTTGAGTACCATCTAATTTAGTGTGGTGTTGCTATTATATTATTATACTGTATTTTTTATTAAATTCAAATATTATAAACTTATCAAATTTTTTTACTTTGTCATAGAACTAAATGGACGGAGGAAGAAATTGATATGTTACACTCTTGTGTAGCACAATTTGGTCAAGATTTAAGTGAAATTTGTAATCGAATAAAAGCTAGAACAACGTAAGAAAAATCTCTCTGCTTTAAACATGAACACTGTTTGATAGTTTTTTTGTTTTACATTTTTCGTCCTTGAATATAAAAATTTGATTACATTCTTAGTAGTATGTTCTATTTGCAACTAGTGTGTTTATATAATAATATTATAGTTAAAAAGTCCAATGTCTATAATAATAAAATATATAATACATGTACGTACTTTAGAAACCTTGATGTTTTTTAAAAAATTTTGTACATGCATCATGTCTATGTACATACTACATATACATAATATATTATGATAAACTTTATAAAACTAATAATCATTCTTTTCTTGCTTTGTTTGTTTGTTTTTAAAAAAATAAATAAACTTAGGTCTCAAATTAGAACAGCTATAAAGAAAAAACAATTTGAAGAAGCCGGATTACCTACAAATTCTAATAGTTCAACCTCTCAATCTGTCGGATCTAGTAAACCACCTAAAATAGCTAAATCAAAGGATACCTCAGTTGGAATTAAAAAATCTGAACCAACATTGAATATGCTTAACGCATCAGACCCCGATATGGAATTAACACAACGTCTCGAACTAGATCATAATGAAACTGTATCTTCTTAATTTCCATTGTGTGTACGTACTCATGAATAATGTATACATAACACTATATTATTATTAATTATTATTATTATTATACTGTACAGTACAGAATATTACTATAATTAAGAATATTTTTTGTAATATAAAATGATATCAATTTATAAGTATATACAAAGACTAGCGTTAATTAATTGTACCATTTTTATATGATATACGATATACTTAATATTATGAATTATGAATATATTATAATATACTTGTTTAAACATAGGACATAATGTACTAGTAATTAGTAATTAGTATACATAAGGTGATGAAAAACATTATAAAATGTTTTGTTATTAAAAATAAAAAACTATTGTATGTAGTAATTATTCTTGTACGTATAAAAAAAAGTATACATGTATGGTGATTTTGTTTATAAATGATAATATTCATACAGTGGACTCGTAGAGACAAAAACTAATTAATGTATAATATCCAAGTAAAATTATCATGGCAGTGTACCAGAATAGTATGAAGAAATTGTTATATGTTTTTAAAGTTTGTGTTTCCTACCTAACTGATTACTATTTAGAATTTTAATGCATATACATGTATATGGACGTGTAAGGATATTTTTTTGTAGTAATACGACACTCAACAAAATAAAAACTGTATTACTGTATTTTTATCTTGCAGAATTATTTACATATACTTATTGCATAACAATGTATAATATCAAGAAAGTATAAAAACAATAATATGATATGCAACGCTTTATGTACACCTATCTCATGTTCCTGTAACTGCACATTTTATATGCTACTCGTTTTTGTTCTATAATGTATTTGGTACACATTACAAAATTACAAATTTTAAACACAGAAAATGAACTTTTTACCTTTAAAGTAGCATCAAACAAGGAGAGAGAACAGATGTCTAACCACCATCCAGCTAGCAAAGGGAAGATACCGATTTCCACAACAGAAAGGAGGCATACTTTTACCACAACATAGCAAAGTCCCAAGATCTTTTTTGATCTAATAATAATAAATAATAATTTAAAATATTAAGTATACAATCCGATATATACCATGATTTTAATTCACATGCATACATTCCGAAAAGACTAATGAACATGACAAGTATTGAATTGAATATTATATATTATTGAATTGTGATAACCTTCGAAGTCCAAGTAGTGAAGCAAAAGTGTGTAATATCACTAGGCAAATTCCCACAACACAATATCCACATAATGTAGTTAAAATGCTCTCAAAATGAGCTACTCTTGTCATCTGTTGAAGTTGTAAACCAACTAATGTAAAGTGTCCTATGTGATATGGACAAAACTCTGAAATTTTAAATTTAACATAGAAAAACAGGTTTAATTTTTTATGAAATAAAATTATACATGAATTTTGTCTTTCAAAAACATTCTGTAATATATAATATTACAAGTAAAAACGCCCGTCAAATACTGGGGAACATAACCTGTCTATGAAATTCTTATCCGATGGTCAGTCTTTGCGTTTGTCAAAAAGTTTCATGTTCTCTACAATTTTATGTTTGTAGCCTAAAACTCTCTTAGCCAGAGAAGTGGCTATTTCTCTAGAGCGTTACGGACCACATGACGCCATTGGATACGGATTTTATAGAAGGTAGATTAATATTAATGATGAGAAAAAGATTTTTTTGTTCTCTGTTTATGAGTAAAAGTAATAATAATTATTATATAGTTATTATTATTACATACGTACATAATTAATTATTTATTACTGATTTTGAAACATCGCAAAAAAAACTCGTATAATATATATTATATTCCAAGCATTGTATAATATCGAACAAATAATAAGTAGGAATGCAACTTTTTGGTTTTTAATTCTTATACATATACTTGTTTTTTTTTATATATAAAAATCTTTATTTTTTATTCCTTAGTTATTTTGGCCGTAGTAGTATAAAATAGTACTACTCTTTGAATTCTAAGAATAAGAATAATTATTATAATATTATTATGGGTGATAAAGCAGTGAAGGGACAAGAATTGAAATCTATTTTTGATTCAAATGACTGATTTGACGCATAAAATTTTGCGTTGAACATAATAATATGTATAAAAAAATAAAAGAGAAATGTCTTGTAAATTGAATATAGTATGTATTTATTGTTACTTTCCAAAAAAGTACTGCTCCATAATTTAAAATTTTTGTAAACATGTATACCTGTAAAAAAATATTATAGTATGTATGATGTACTTATATAGTTAATATTCCTTTAACAGTAATACATTGTTACATTGCTATAATATATCATACTAGTTACTTAGATATGAAATTATAGTTGTATTGTACTATTCCTATTATCCTAATGGCATTAAATATGTCTACATACTATATTATAATTTATTATAATGGTTGTAGATTTAGGCATATGTGGAGATTTTTAAAACCTGTGCAAAACCTACACCATGAATTAATTTTGTGTAAAAATATTAGGAGAAAAAAAGTATGACATAGAAGAAAAGATGGGAGATAATGGAGTTTATTTTAAAAGAGCTATGGAAAGATTCATTGAACTGTTATAAGCATGTATGTTTGAGAAGGATTTCTCGTGTGTTCAATAGACTTTAATCTTGCTCAAAGGTTACTCTATTTTGTTTCAGTTTTAAGTGTTTCTTCATATTTTGTCGATAAGTCACGAAGAAAATTTTTGGGAAAATATAATAGGAATGTAACCAAAACCTCAGAAGACATGAATAATAATAATCATTATTGTTATTGTTTTAATGAAGTATAATTTTGGAACATATTATATATTATATTGTTATATGAATAATTCGCATTATAACATGGTATCATACAATATCAAGGTCATCGCTCTACATAATAAATATCCTGTAAAATATTATTCTACCAATTGAATTATATTTTATAACAAGAGAAAAATGGATTTGTAGAGTCAAACTAATATTGTTATATGTACAAGTTTCAAAAAAATACATACTATACAAAAAGGAAAATATATTAGAAACGACGTCATCCTTTTTTTCGGGATACAATGAGTAACTAGAATAATATCTATTATTATTATCAACATCTTAGCATTCAATTTTATTATCACACAAATGAACTTAAAAAAAAATCTATTTTTATTTTAAAAGAGATGTTAATTCTTAAGAAAAAATGATTAGTTGTTTACTATAATAATTATTTAACCAATTTTGTAAAATAATCCAAGTTCTACAATCTTATTTTAGAATAACGTTTTTTTTGTAGAATTTTTCCTATATTTAATTTGTAAAAATAACATATGGATCACATTTAATTTTTATTATCTACATAAGTACGTATTATATAGACATGTGAATAAGAGAATTACTATTATTATTATTATGAATTTTTAAGTTCCTTCTGATGTACAGTGATTATATTGTATTATATTATTACATAAATATATAACAAAAAAATAAAACAACATCATTGAAAAAATTTCTTGGAAACTATAGTGTGTGGAATCCACCGTTGCTCTGTTCCGTATTTTTTACTTTTCATCCATTATGTATTATTTATGATATGATGGGGAAACATTTTTAGAAACTTTCCTACAATATTGCTGCTATCATTTCCAACTTTCCAACCTCATAGAATTTAACGTAAATGTGGTAACTTATGTTGATTTTGTAACTTGTTTTCAATGATTGTGAATTCGTAATTAGGAAACTTGACATCTTTTTTTACGCTTTGGTTCTAAGTTTTTTACTTTTGATTTTAGGCTACCGTAAGAAAAAATACATTGGTTTATAACTATAATAATTTAATTTTTAATTTAGTGGAAGGTTTCATTTATACTTGGATTTTGAAGAAGTGAGATATGTAATATATATACATTGACAAATAGACTACATGCATACATATGTGAGAAAAACTTTCGAGCAAACGGTGCATTTCAAGATACATCGACATTGTACATTACAAATTTCTCATTCAGATGAACACCAGACAAATGCACCTATATATACCTAGATAAATCTCTCTCTCTGAAATCGAGTTCATGTCAAAAACACATTTCTTCACTTCGCTATTCTTTATTTCAATCCATAATATTATAATTTCATTGCAGAATGAAATGCAAAGTTTCATCAATGAATGTAAAATTATCAATATATATACCATTGGTACAATATATCTAACATAGTTTCATGTATATTCATAATTCATAGAAAACGTAAGTACATAATAATATATCTATCTATGTGTCCCCCTCAGGATATTTTTCAATTTTCTCTTAAATTCTCTCTGGATTCCGAAACATGATTGATTCATGTTATGTACATATGTCACGGATGTATTCCTTAGTCTGTCGGCTGTAACTGTGCGTGTGAAGATCCTTCTTTGATAAAACTCCATTGATCACTCTTTCCTGAAAGATGCATCATGTACAAAATGTTGATCACATTGAATATCCTCTCGTTTTTTAGACAAAAGAGTTCTCTTTTTATGTATGCCTATCTCCGAATCTGTCTATATCTACTTGTACATTGTACAGTTAGAAGAAAGTTGAGTCGGATTATGCATATTGTCTAATGCCAGTACATGTACAATATACATGTTTGATCAATAATACTTGAGAGCATATCGTACCATATAAGCAGGCAGATTTCCGCTCATTCACAATTCCCAATCCGCCGTATAGTTAAAAAAACTCAAGTATTTCCGGCAGCACCTATATATATACAGTTACGTTGTAACAAAAAAAATTAACCAAGCAAAAACAGCACTCTTTGATATAGAAAAATTATTTCAGTTATCAGTTGGTTTCATGAAAACATAATGCACATTGTCGACAGTCAAAAGTAAAATACAATTAAAGTCCTATTCCAAAATTTGTACGGACATGCCAACTTCTACCGAAAAGGGGTTTTCCTTAAGCAAATGGGAATCAAAATATTTATACTGTCGCTACAAGGCTCATAGAAATAAGGTGAGGATACATTTTTTTTCTTACTAAAATGCTTTTGTGTTTACGGAGTCTGATTATCTGTTATCAGAGAGTCGGATCAAGTTTTATGTGCCAGAAACATTATACTCAAGAGTATATAATGTCCCAATTAGAAAATTGTAGCATTATTGAAATATATATATATATATAGGAGTTGACGAAGAAAATGCCACAAAGCAAGAAAAATGATTGCACAATCAGAGGACGTGGGCCAGTCGATGAATGTTATACAGTGCCTATATATAGAAATATATATTTTATTCTTTAAATACCGTAGGCATAGATCACTGGAGTCAATTGCACATTATTAGTACTATTTTGTTTTGTTTACCATATCCTGGATCGTGTCATTTCAATGATCAGTATGCCTTTCTATAATGTAACATATATGTAGTATTCATCAATAATCAGTAATGCTCGTCAAAAACTCTCAAGTTTTCAAGGACAATCTGAATAATTGCACGTTACACATGTGCATATTATATATATAATATATAAGTGCATTTATAATTCCTTGCACGTATTGCACATAGTATATTATGTAAAAAAATTTCATTGTTCTCAAAAAAATAACAGAGGCAGTTACATATATATTGAGTATAAATATACTTGAAAATAAAAATAATTATTGCGACTTGGAACTAAGCACAATAATCATTTAAAATCAATCGTCCAGCAAAAACAAATTCTTTTTTTTCCATTTAGTCATCACTAATAAATAAATAAAAAATAAATATTATGTACCATAAATAACGTTATATCATAGCACATGGTAAAAAAAGTAAACAAAATAAATAATAATACGTACTCGTCCTCTTTCTCCTCCGCATATCTATTTACTCTAGGCTCAAGGTTCTGGGCACAACAATGTTTTTAATCTATAGTTTGTTATGTATTATATATGTACTATACAAAGTCCATAATTACCTCACCTTTGCTAGCGTCAAAACAAAAAAAACGCTGATTGTGGTCCTCCCTTTTTTCCTTTGTATAAATTTATGTTTACCATTTGTTTAAAGATTAAATCTCTTTAAATGTACTTTTATCTAGTCTGTTTTTTTAATGTAGAAAATAGAAAATGTCTCAATAGTAAACGTTACGCAAGGAGTAAGCAGTAAGTATAAACTTCCACATTACAACATATTATGTCTAACATACCTATATTGTATTGACTATTTTGACTATTGACAACTGAACTGTTATCTCACATCTCAAAACCCTAGTAGTCCTCAATGAATTATTTGATGCGTAAATAGTAAATGATAATCCGTCTTAATTTGTAAATATACATAATATAATATTATATAAATCTCCTCTTTAGCAACCACTCATATTACAAATTACAAATGAAAGATAATAGATTACAGCTGCTATAGCCTACACACAGAGTACACAGTGTTTTGTTTGCATTTCTAAATTTGTAAGTACAGATCATACAATAATACAATAGAATATAGTTTTAAGTACCTTCTTGCGAATTGCGCCTGTAGCTGTTATTTATATATAATTTGTATAAATAGCCCATATATTTAGTTTGTAGTCATCATGGCTCAACAGTTAAATTGTTGATTTTGACTTCATCGCAGTAGTTCATGTTTTTAACTCGACCCGTATTCCGTATTACTTTTGTATATATGCACAGGTATGTTTTCCACTTTCAGTAAATGTGATGTTTATTTTATACATCTCATTCAATATTACAAAGAATACATCATGTCAATCAGCAGAGTTTAGAACTCAACGTCCATAAAATATGGGACTATACATAATAAATTGTAAGCGCTCTGGACTTTGTTTTTACTTACACTACAAACATCTTGAAAAGTCCATAATCCATAATCCATCAGATAAACAAAATTCAAGTCCAGGGTATTTTCATCTTTTTGTTGTTGTTGCTGTTCTTTTTGTATGTTGTATGTAGTATAAAAAAATATACCATGTGAGATAGATAAAAATTTATTATGTTTACCCAGTTCAGTATCGAATCGGTACACACATATTACATATTACACATCTATTTGTATTTTATATGTAAAGCTGCGTATTGTGTACGTGCATAATAACACACTTTTTTTAGTGTTTACAAAATTTTGCAGGAGTGAAACCGAGAAAGACAATATTATAATACTTTATGTTTTGTTTTTATTTTTTACAGTATCAATTTGCATAACATATCTACTGAATATTTAATACACACTTAAGAAGCGCAGTGACTCACTCAAAAGAACTCTCAATTTCATAAAAACAAAAGACCAAATGCACAAGTCTCTCTATTAGACATATTTTGTCCTTTGTCGTAAACAACATTACTATTCACAATGTAAAAAAATGATTCATTGAATTTTGAATTTGATGATTTTTTGGTTATTTATTGTTATTTTGTTCTTCTTTTAATTGTTCTAATTACTCTGAATTGTGCTATATATTATATATCTGGATTACGTCATACATTGGGTTTTCCACCTTTCCATCATTAATGGATTTTGTTTCTGATCAGCTCATTTAGACTGGAAAATGTCTATAGTGCTGTCTAAGCACATGTACAATGTAAAGTGTACATACTCTCGAGGCAAGCCAAACTTTGACTCGATCGTTTAGCGGGGGAGGAGTCTAGCACGGTTTATCTACATGTAAAAATCAGATATCCTTGCTTAAAATACAATGAGAAACTCCTCCCCCACTAAACGATCGAGTCAAAGTTTGGCTTGCCTCGAGAGTACGTGTGTGTACTTGAAATTCAAAATATTATCTTTAAGAATTAAAATGCATGACTAACCCATGAATGATTTAAATTTTTAGGTAGCTGCTGCAAAGCCCGCAATAGACTGTTCGGCTCCTCCTGAGCGTCCTCATGTTCAATACAAGAATAAGAAAGCACTGGAAGAAGATCAACGTCAAATTCGAATAATTAATGAAAACCTTCGTGTTTTGAACAAAACGGCGGAAATAATGAGTGACAATATTCTTCCACCACCCTCATCTCCATTCCCTTCTTCATCCTCCTCCTCCTCATCATCAAAAACAACAAAGTCAAAATCTTCCAAATCTCAAAAATCTAAAAAGGAAACGGAATCTAAGACTATGAGTAAAAAAAGGAAAAACAAAGTAAATGTCAAAGCCAAAACCAAATATGACAAGTCCAGACCAATAACAGCAACGATGAGAAGGAATACTCATATCCTTCTTCAATGGTTTCTTCACAAATTTGGCAGTTATTTTCCCTGGTGGGCAGAGCTACGATACTGAATGCTGAATATTTACGGATTACTCGTTACATTTTTTTTGTACATAATTTGCTACTACTTGAATTGAAAATGAAAGCTAAGGAGACCACACATGATCGTTTTTACTTTTACTTGAAAAACCTTCTTTAATCAAGGAGAATTCTCATTTATCATGAAACAACTCATGAAGTATCCGCCGGATTTACTCGTCATACTTGATATTTTTGCACGTGTTTTAATTATTGTACAATTATTAGAATGCCGAATGCAAAAAATGGACATGTTTTTAAATTTATAACTTTGATGTACCCGATGCAATACGAAAAACGAACATTTTATAAATAAACATCATTTTATCATTGTCCTCATTGTTCTCGTCTTATTACCTTGAATTTTTTCATATATGTTTAGCATTTCTACGAATTACGAATAACTGGAAACTCCGAATAGTAAATTCATGGTGGAAATTTCAAAAGCATGCTATAACAATGTACAGTAAATAACTGCTTGACAAACATTTGTAAAGGCCACCCATGAAAATGTGGGCGAATTTCATTCATAACACAATTGAAAAATAGAACAGGAGAGGAAAGTCATATTTCAACATTCAACATCCCACACTCAACAGTTAGTACAGGGAAAAACACATGCCCACAACCCATTATCCATTACATTACGAAGTAAAATGTGCTTCTGTATTTTTTCGTCTGTTTTGTGTGCATTGTCCATTATTCATGCTTCATGTTGCACATTGCATGGGTCATGCATCGTTTTATGAATCTATTTGAAACTGGTCATCAGATATCTCAAAAAATACTGTAATACTGTAATAGTTTGTAGTTCCAGGATTTTAGCCAATGATCTCATTCCAAATTCCAGCCTCCACAAGTTTTCATGTCCATCAAAAACTCGATAGAGCATTTTGGTTTTTCTTTATTTTAGGTTTTGACAGTTGACATAGTTGATAGTTGAGGATTCTTGTGATTTGTGATAAAGTGTACAGAAGGAGTAGATTTACTGCATATATGTATTTTATTGAAAAGTGGAACACCCTTTACTTTTTTGTTTTTTTTTTATTGTCCCATGTACATATAGTTTGTAGTTTGTAATTTGAGACTTGAGACTTGAGGCTCATGACTTCTGTATTCTGGATTCTTGAAACTGGAAAATATTGTAGTTCACAACTCACAACACGCCTATACCTAATAATAATGAACAATATTCCTATATTCTATGTTGACGATGATCTTCTCAATTCTTTTGACTTTATCTTTTACCTCTTTTTCTGCACTGAGTACTGGCACTGTGTACATTGAAAATAGAAAAACAACATTTATACAGAAAAGAGTGAAGAACTTCCCATGATTGAAGTGTAGATATCCGTGTGATTTGTCCAATGTCCAACATCTAACGTAGATAAATATTCAACTTTCAAGTACCCTCTGAGGATACCTGATACTTTATAGGAGTTGCAGGTGTAGTCTGTAGTCCCTTGTAGCGTAATTAGGCGTTAAATGGTTGCAATGGATCATAGTCAGATACGCCCTATAGACTATTACGTAAAAATAGGTTGATTTTCTTGAATTTTTACCAGATATTACTAGAACCCAGAACTTAGGTAGAACTTGAGTTGAACTTTTCGCTATACCACATTCAAAATTCAAAATGAGGAGTACATTGTAGCATATTGACATTGAGGAGTGGAAATATCATTGTCAATAGTACACGCTACATGTACACTGTACACTAATGAAAGTACAGGCAAAGGGACAACGAAGGAAAATTGTTCCTTCTCAAATTTCAACCATTTAGAATCTAGAATCTAGAGTGCCTTTTCTGATAATGGCTTTGGTTCGGCATGGGCTGGACAGCATAGAAAAACGTCACGGTTTATTACCTCTTCATCTTGTCACTAGTTTTTAGTCTGATTTGCTGACTAGCTAACATGACTGACACATGATCAAACTAACCGAACGCAGTATGTACGGTCGGCTTACGTCTCTCATTTCATGTCCTTTCTTACTTGTTCCTATATAGCCAACCACCCACTTTTCAATGTCCACAGTGTCAGTGCCTAATGCAGTGTAATTTCAAGTACATATATAGGACCAGAAATTTGTAAGTGCGGTTTTCTACTTAATTGTTTGCATGTTAACAAAACATAAAACAGCACAACAAAACACCAAAACCCCTCAAAAAATGTCTACTTTCTACTCACGTGTCAGCTACTTTGCTCTTATCTGTACTACGACTATTCTTACCCAGAAGGGATGCACTATGTATGTATTATGCGCAATGCATTACACATAGTACACATATTCTTTTCTATGATGTTTCAAGTTCCAAGCTCCAAACATTATTTCAAAAAGTTGTTTTGAACATTTTTTTAGGCTGAAAGGCCGTTCTTTGTATTTTATTTGTAGTGACAAAAGTTCTTGTTGCATTTAAAAACTAGCAATAGACTCTTGTAAAGCAAACACAAAGATTTTACAAATCGGATGCACATTGTAAAATATATCACTGAAAATAAATTTCGCAAACAGCAATCATCGAAGTGAAAAGTTAAACCTAAAATATGTGACTGAGCACTGCTCATTGAGCATTGAGTATTGAATATTGAGCAGACTACATTTTGCATATATTGTGCACCGGAATATTAATTTACAAGTAAGCATGCTTTTTGCTTAGAGAAATGGGGCCTCATTTTTCCTCCCTTGCAATTTTCTCACACAGCTGCGACGAAAAAATCAAGGAAAAGAGAAAATGAGGGAAAGATAGTTCTCTCAGATAAAACACAACATTGTTTTCCAATGAGCAGAAAATATATAATGTATGTACGAATAATTTGCTTCTAATTTATAATACTAGTAACTAGTAACTGGTTAGAAGAAGGGATAACAAGGGTAATTTTTTTTGTTTTGCTACATTTTGTATTTTGGGAGACTCTTCAGTTGGTTTGGCTTGTTTTTTCCTGCTTCTTAAGTATTATTCAGTACTTTTGTGGATGGATTGTGGAATGGGAAACTAACAACGAGCTAAAGAAAACAACAACAACCTGAAATTATAAGAATAGGAAATAAAATGCTATATTTTTCGTGTTTCATACCTGTAGACTGTTGACTAATACGTTAATACGTTAGACATATTTATGCTTCCTGTTATTCCTTGTTGACGTATTTGATGTTTACATGTCATGTTTAATGTAGGAAATCGTACTAAAACTCTGAACTCTAGACTCTAGTCTCTAAACTCAATAGTCTAAAGTGTGTACAGTGTGTAGCTACATATGTATTTTCACATAAGTTTCAATATGCAACCGCATATTGAAACTTTTGTACTGTGTACTGCTTTGTGTAGGCATCGTGTATTTATGATGTTTTTTTTTTCATTTTCATAGTTTTGTTTACTCGGTGAGGGGTGAGTAAACAAACACAAAATACGGCATAGTCATTGACCGTCAAAAAATATTAGTGACCAAGTTCCTAAATGCAGAGTGCAGGAATTCTGCGCGGTGCTTGTGTTCGGTTTAAATACGGTTTACGATGTGCGAATAGCGAATAGGTAATATTTAGAATGCACAACTTGAGAAAGTGATCACAATTTCTTAATTCATAATGCGCCAGGACTGGAATTCAAAACTTTTTTCCGGTTTACTTGCTATTGGTTACTGGTTACCTTCAATACTCAATACTCATTCCTCATTCCTCATTCCTCATTCTTCAGTTGTTAGTGTTAGAAAAATGCACCAGGAAATTTTTTTATAAGGAATTAGGACCGGCCTATCACAATTCACAATTTCCTTGGGTAAAATACATGCATATTTTGTATTTTATATTTATGTGTACACTATACTAAAATTTCCTTTGTTCATTCCTTTGAATGTTGAACAATTATTATACATGTCTTGGCGTTTTTCTGATAATCTGATAACTGACAGTTGATAATGCAAACAGTTTTCTTAATTGAACAAATTGTTTTCCGGGAAAAGGAAAAGAGAATGAAATATTATACAAGTCGTGAAAAAGGGATAAACAACAAAACAAAATAACAAGACAACAAGAAAATAAGAGCAAAATGAGAGGAAAACAAAGTCATAACTCCCAAAACTCAGAACCTAGAAATTAGAATCTAGAATATGTCAATGGTAAATAGTAAATAGTAAACACAGACAGTTAACGAGTAATAAAGTAACCAAACAAACAATTATGACTTATGTATTAGAGAAAACAAGAAAGAAGGTAAAAACGTTTTGTTATCCCGTTATTATCGTACTACGAAATTGTACATAGTAAAGCTAAGGCAGAGTACGTACTACGCACAGCAGTACATATAGATATGTACATTAGAAATGCACAATGTACATGAAACTTCCATACGATGGCGTTCTCGACTCGCTGTCTCAGTTTTCTCCAGTTTCCAGTTTTCTTTCATCATCAATGACACCAATCCATAATCCAAAAGTCGTCTGGATTGTGTAATGCGTGCTCGAGTCTTCTGTACATATGCTCACATTAATGCTGGTGCAATTAACGCATGCAGATACGCGTAAACCGTAAACCGTAATCGTAAACATTACACACTGCATAATTCTATTCACGTAGGTTTTTGTACTTTCTTTTTCTCCATTGTCCATTCACTACAAACTATCAATTACATAATATTATAAGCTGGGGACACTTTGGACTTTAGACTAAAGATTACCGAAAATGACCATTGCGGAATTAAGTGGTATTTTGAAATTGAATTGTATAATGTATTATATATTATATACATTCTTATTGTGCATGGCTATTGTGTATTGTATAAACATTAAAACTGTCCTGGTTAATAAAATTAAAATTACCACGTAAATATGGCTATGATTACATCTCTCTACTTTTCGACTTGTTTTTACAACAGCTTTCACCTCTTCAACGCAACTATGTACAAACGATAATAATAATAATGATACAAATTACAAACGACAACAGACATGGATAATTTACTTGGTCTCATTAGTCATTGGTCAATCGTCAATATTTAAAAGCATGAAAAAATTCATTTTTTCCCTATCAAAACAATTTCCTGGACAAGAATAATGAATGATGAATGACTCATGATTCAATCGGAGAATCAGAATTTCACAAGTTCATTGTGTATTGTGTATCTTGTGTAAACTGTTTGCATGACGGATGGTGGAGAATGTAGAATTCAGAATGAAAAGTGAAAATGTGTCAATTGTTAATTGTCAACTACACAGCTAGATACATAATACATAATACATAGTTATATAAATTGTATATTTAATTACTAATCTCGTAATCTTGTAAATAGAACAAGCAAGACAAGGTAAATACTTTTATTTTACTCTTTACTCTTTGCTATTTACGTCTACAGTCTACAGTTTATTTTGTGACATTCTATTTTCTATAGTTTATTTGAATAACAAAAATACCTCGTTTCTCGTTTCTCGTGTCTAAACAGTAAAACGATATGCATAATGTTTCAGGCGTGCAGCTATTAGAAACTATGAACCACAATGTTCAATGTTGAGATATTTAATCCAAGGTCTGAATTCTGAATGTAGTGTAACTGTACATTCTACATATTTGATTTTTGATTACATTCTTATTCACGATCACATGCACAAGTTCAATGGTGCGTCTAGAGTCTAGAGTCCAGACTCTAAACTCTGGTGGCTAAAGTTTGAGATTGTATTTTTATTTTTTTAATCATTCCCAAGATAGATTATCTCTACCAACAAACTACAAACACATTTTATTAATCATTGAGCCGGACACAGTGCAATTGCGGATTTGCATGTCGTTGTTGAATGTTGATTCGAATGTTGAAATTTAAAAGGACAAAAGGACAAATCATAACATTATGAAATGTTGGTCTGGATGCTGGGTGCTGGATTTTGTTTGATAGAGAACGGAGAATGACGTCATTCATTGAACAAACTTTACTATCCCTGTCTCGGATCGATAAGTGAATCGTGTGTCTGTGAGAAAAGTAGTGAGATGGACGAAAAAAAATAGTCGACTCTATAGTCTCGAGTCTCTAGTCTCCAAGGAAAATTTTTGAATGGTCGACTTTCTTCCGTTTTACGTGAGGTAGAGAGAGAATAAGCCTTTGACCTGAATACTGAATAGAATACCGAATACCAAGTACCGAGTTCTAGGAACAAGGGTAGTGAAAACTACGTCAAAAGTAGAGTGTAGAATATAGAATCATATCAAACTCCATAGTATATATACAACACATTACATGCACCATTTCATATTCCATGACTAGAACCTAGAACTTACAACTACAACAACAACTACAAATAAAATACGGAAGGAAAAAGAGAATGAGGAAAACCCAAGGAGACGATGAACGATGAACGATGAATGAAGAACGTTGACCTATATCTGCTGGATCTGGATCTGGTATCTGGTGGTTGTCAAGTTCGGCCGACTCCACGTGGCTGTCCTATATTCAGAATGAACAACACACGCATACGCACACATACACACAAACAAACACACACACAGCGAGAGAGAATGAAAGCGATAGTGCCTGCCTTTACGCAAGAGAGTCAAATGTGCTACATTGAACATTGAACATTCTGAATCCTGGGCTGCGGTATAAAACCGAATGTGTTTTTAGTTTTTACTGCACGTATAATGTGTACAATGTATCTATATTTATGTACAATATACACAGTACATAGCTAAGCCTGCGTATATACTATGTTATACGCATACACGCATATACCACTTTAACAACCTCCAAAGAATACTTAATATAATATGGAACATAAAACGTGTTTTATGTTTTATTATTTGAATGCTCCGGCAAAACATCGTATTTTACAGCCCATGCATTAAATACATTGTATAGAGTACAGAGTACAGAGAAAAGACATTCATTCAATTTTACGCACCGACAGTCACATTGATTTGGACAAAAAATAGAAAATAGAAAATGGAAAACTCAAAGCTTGCCAACCTACATAAACACAGGATTTATCTGTTATACTTGGTTACTTTTAATCTTCTCATTTACAATCTAAAATTGTAATTGCAATGTCGATGCCCATGTCCATGTCCATTTGAACTGGAAACTGGGACTATACCAAATAATAAAACAACAATAACAACTATTACACAATTCAGAGAGAAAAAGAATGGATAATAGATGTCCTCTTACTTGGCTATTACACATTAGACATTATACATTACACTCTGAATTTGTTTATTCAAACATTGTACATTGCACATGCAAAAATTTACGTAAAGGTAATAAATAGGTATGTTGAGATATTTAATAAGATATCAGAAACTGGAATAAAATGAATGAAACTTTTTTATTCATGATTTTTTCTCGTGGAATTTTCGAGAGTCGAGGTGAAAGAAATAAAATGGCCAATATAAACTTTGTGTAATCCAAGTACAAAATATATGTAATAATTGTGCATAGAAACTAGTATCTACAATCTACATGCATAAAAAGTCATGATCATAAGTACGTTCCATGTGAGAAGTGAGAATTATGTGTACATTACACACTTTATATAAAGTACATATAATAATACTATATTATTATACTGTGCATTGTACATTGTACGTGTATTTAAGAGTGACAGTAAATCCCACTTTGGACACATCTCATCATGATGACCTACTAAGAAAAAATCTCCTGTACATATTCAATGTTCAATGCTCAATTTACTGTAATCTATAATATAAAAATTAACTTACGCAAACACACGCACATAAATATTACGTACCACACACACACCAACATAAGATATAAAACATGGAGCTTGGAGCACAGAACTAAAAACTAAAAGTAGTATCATCCAAAATTCAACTATAGGTATTAAATGTTAAATGACATAATATTTTATTCAGTGATTTATTTATTTATTATTCATCATTCAGCATTCATCATATCATGTTCCAAATCAAATCTATATTTAGGTACAGCTGGAAAAATACACTTATTAAAGTCAAATTTACGCGTACCATACACCATACACTATACATACAGTGCCTTTTATTATTATTATTATTATTATTATATATTATATACATAGTTTTGCAGTTTGTCACAGCTTGTCATTTAAATATGATGCATGAATTATCTATCATATGTTATTTATTGAATTAAAGGTCCTGATCTACTAGATTGACTATTGCCTTTTGTCGATGCTCTTTATTTACTTCATGGTTCATACATTGTACGTATGTCGACTATCGACTCTATCCTGAATGAAAAGTCATAGATTACTCACAAAATAAAACTATAACTCTGTGTTTATTTTTTTCGTTCTATATTTTTGATTCTGTGTAGATTTGATGATCATTGGTCATTGATCAAATACTTTGTAATTATAAAGTGATATTATATCCTATTGATTTACTTATTCAAGTGGTTTGGCGGAAATTGAGGTCCAAAAAGTACACATACTATTATATTTTAGCTACAAACTAGAAACTAGTTGCTATATTTTTTTGACTAATCTAAAATCTAAAGATAATAAAGTACATATTCAGAACCTAGAATCTAGAATCTAGATTGATGTAATGTAATATATGTAGTGTGTAATATGTATTAAATCTCAAATCTCAATTTTAGAAGCTTCCAGATTTGGCATTTGTCTATGCAGAATGCATATAGAGACATATTATGCATCATGCTTGTAGTTCTTACTGTAAATATATTATATAATAAATATGACGCATAACTGTTTACATTGAAATAGACAACTAATACCTACATTCGAGACTCGAGATCCTAGATACTGCATGTAAAATGAACGGTGTACATGTGATTGTTTACTTTTTACCATTCGCCATTGACAATATAGTGGATTATGTTGTAATGAATACAGCACAGAATTCAGAATGAAAATGAAACTGAAATCAGAGTTAGAGTTAGAGTGTTGTCCTAGAGCCAAGAGAGTATGGAGTTTGGAATATGGAACAGGATGGGCAATGGGAAATTGGAATGAAAAATGAAGGATGGAGCCAACCAGCTCAGTTGATTTAGAGTTGAGAATTGAAAGGTCATGTAATGTGAAATGTGATACAATATAATATGATGATGGATAATGGAAATGGATGACGTGTGCGAAATTCTAGGGCCAACATGATATACTTTACACTTTACACTTAACAGTTAACACTGAATACTGGACTCCGTTTTGTCCTGTACCATACTTTGTTCAGTATACAGTAGAGAAAGAAGGGGTATTTGCGAATTGAGGAAAGTGGAGCAGTTTACACTTTAGACTATATTATATATTATTACATACACTTTATTACCATATCTGTTCTCTTCTGTCTTCTGTGTAATGTATTATGTATTGTATATATAAATGTTTGTTATATGAATGGAAGGTCGCATAATGTGTAAGTAGTAGTGTGTAAGCTATGCGTGTAGTGTGTAGATTATAGAATGTAGAATGTAGAATGTAGAATGGAACTACCTAAATGAAAATACGGAACTTCCTCTACTCGCTGAAAATTGCGTACGAATTTTGGCTCACATTGCACAACGCACACATTCTACATTCAACCATAGCCTTCCGAACTCCAAACAGAACCAGCCCACGCTCAACGCACAACCCAAGCTCATGGTCTATGTAGTTTGTAGAAAACGCTGCTGTTTTTGCTTTCTAGTTTCTAGCTACTTTCAGCTTTCAGCATTGAAATTATATTAGAAAGTAGGAAACTGCAGGCCTTAGAACTTACACTATATATATGTTGTAGATGTCCTGTACAATGTACACTATACATTGTCTATTAGCAGTTACCAGGCTCGGCACTGGGGAAAGTGAAAGGAAGGATGCGTAAAGAGTACAGAAAACCGAGATCTCATGAAAAGAAAATAGAACAGAGAATGAAGAGGCAAGAGAAGGAAGGCCTCTGTGCCACGGGTTTTTGGTCTGGCTTTACAAGGACTCGGTGAATTAACATGAACTCACGACCTCGATCTTGTTCTTCATCTCATGTTCATTCTCTCATTCACTCTCGCTAGTTGATTCTCAAATCCAGATTCTAGATACTTTCTATCTTGTTTTAATTCCATATGCTCTATTCCTACTTCCAAGTACAAAGTACGTGCGTGTGTATCCGCATCATATTATCGTAAATGCTGTCTTAGATCTTTGATATTATATTATTATACAGTATAATAAAATGTACGAGCCTTAAGTTTCTGTGTTTTTCTGTGTACTCGTAGTTTGTAGTTTGTAGTCCTTGCCAAATTCTCCTAGTATCTTTAATCGTTTTTCGTTTTTCCCTTTTCTTCCGTCTTGATCCGTATCTTCCACATCATCATATTGCTCTTCTTTCTTCATCATCGTCATCCTCCTTTTTTCTTTCTTATTTTTTTCATCCTTACCCTAGTTTTTGTTATTACTTATTTCTTATTACGCATTTTCCTTCTCAATTACTCTCTCGTGATGAGAAAAGAGGATGCCGACACGTGTACGAAGAAAATCCACCCTTTCTCTCGGTTTGCTCTCTCTCTCTCTGTCACACACACACACACTCTCTTTTACTGCGGACCTAGTCCAATTGTCTTTTTTTGTGGTGATAAAAATGATATAGAGTAGATAAGTAAATAATAACAAAAGTAGTAATAATATTAAATCATACATGTGGATTTTGTATCCTTTTCAAGTTACGAAATGATACACATCGCATATTATAAATAGCATGTTCAATGTGCAAACAAAGATACATGCTCAATGCTCAATAATAAATAATATAAATAGTTGATCATGAGTATTTTAGCTACTTTGTATAGAAACTTCAAGAAAGGATGATGTGGTAATAATTAAGTATAATATTGAAAGTTCTAAAAAAAATAATGAACGATCCTAATGTTTGTATTAAAATGACAATTTTAATTAATGATAAGTAAATTATGAGACGGGCACTCAAATTTTTTTACCTTGTGTTTTCTGTTCAAATAACATTTTAAAACAAATACAAACAACACATGGAAAAAGTTATTATTGTCGCTAGATGCTAGATAGATAGTAGATATTATGCAACCAGAAACTAGAACAGAGTCAATATGATTCACAAATAATGACGGCAACTGTCAATATGATCAACAGTCAATAGTCAATACAATAGAGTACAGTTCAGGTTTCATAACTCATAAAGCTTAATAAAGTACAATAATAATAATAATCGTAACAGAGAGAGAGAGAGACGATCTCATACTCATAGAATGTACAAAAATAAATAAATGTCTCCTAAGTATTTACAAGTAAATACACAGATTATTACGCTTTACGCTAGGTACAGCTACAACCTTTGAAATACAACTGCGTAAAAATTGAAGCAATTGAAAATCTCGAGCAGAGAGGGTAAAACTAATCAAGATTAAACATGGTATTTTGTATTCTGTATTCTGTATACGGTACACAACATAATAAATAGTAAATACAGTTGACTACAATTTGAAATTAAGCAATGTTCTATTACTATGAGTGTCAAGAGAGTCAAGATTCAAGATGCTTCTTATTACAATTAGTAGTAAAAAAAAATATTAAAAATAGAAATACGACAATAATTGTTATACAATACAAAAATTAACGTAAATAAAGTGTCGGAACAACAACAAACTCCATACATTTGATATTATATCATTTGTCAAATTACCACATACATCATTTGTAAAGAATATCTTCTGTAAAAAAAACTATCACAACTAGATCACAGAAATAGAAGGTAAAAACATAAGGTCTACGAGGTCTACGATGTCTACGATGACATAAACTGTTGCACAAAGTACACAGAGCCGATTTGTAGAATGTAGATCGATACATATTTAAATCTAGATCCTAGAGATGACTGAAGTTTTAACTGCCCCTTTAGTTTTTTATGACACCAGTTTCGGATTTTTACTTTATTTTTTCCCCAGTATTCATATATTTTCAAACACGATGGATAGAGGATTGAGGACAACAGCATAAAATAGAATCAAACATGAAATGGAAAAAACCTAATCACCTTGAGTATTGAGTATTGAGTGGAAGAATATCAATACATATACACGATTCACCATATGTACAGCAGACAGCAGTATGAATGGAGCTGACAAGTAAAAACATGAATGCGTGAGTGACACGTGGATTGTACATTTTATCACATCTAAATCTAGGTTCTAGAGTCTGGATTCAAAACAAGAATGAATAGTTTCGTGTATTTATTATGTATAATAATATCTGTCGTTGGCTTAAGTCTTCTTCTTTGCTCCATTTCCTTTCTATATTTCTATCCCATTGCCATATGTATTCCAGATTTGTATAATACACATTTAATTATGATTTCATGTTGTACAAGGTTTTACGTTTTGATCCTGAAATTACAAGTGCTTACTTACAAAATCACTATACATGTGTAAAAATCACGTGGATACATATAATATATAATACATCATATTTCATATTATGTAAGATATATTTACAAAACCTACATTTTTCTCATGATTGTACAGTAAGATGAAGCACTTAGTATAGAGTATATGTAGTACAGATACATATGATGTAAAACTGAAAAGATTGAGAATTATACATTATTATAAATTATAATATTTTGACGTGATATAAGATATAAGTTATAAGTGTATCGTCTATTAATGGAAAAAAGGAGAAGACGCGTGTATGTATTTTTATGTGCAGTACGTGTTCCCGATACTCCTGACACGTGGATGAGCTCAACTTTGCCCTAGCTTATATGTACAATCAAAAAGAGTCCCAATTTCAGATTTTCCTTTATATTATATGAAAAAAGAAAATGATGAGATATTTCTACTGTTTTTTTATGGCTGGTGGTTGTACAATGTACAAAAAAGTATTCAAAATGTTATATTATGTACCTATACAGTACTCAGAACATGAGATGAGATGACATGAGATATGTATGAGTGTACAAATATAAAATCTTTGTAGATTTTTCCTACAACTTGACATCAAAACCACATCAAAGTATTACTGCTCAGAATTGAGAAGCAAAGACGCAAAGACAGTTTGCCGTCCCAATGAAACTAATACAGAATACAGATATTGATGCCTTTTATACTTTATACAGTTCATGAATCATTATGTGTATTTTTGGTATTTAAAGGTTAAAGAGTAAAGTAAATCCTCAAAATTGAATGAATCTTGACTATTTTCTGTACACTCTGCAACTTATTAATTGCAATTTGTTATGATTATGAATTATGATAATGATTTATAACATTACTAAATGTGTTGCAAAATGTGCAGGCTACAATGCCAATGTACTTTTGCTCGTTGAAGTGGTCGTCGTCAACTTAATCAAGTGCAAAATGCACGAAAAATACCTCATACCTTTTACATACTATGCATAGAAGAACTATCTCGCTCCTCGCTCCTCATATAGAATGACTGTGTGAATGGCAGAGTCTAAGCCGATGTTTTGGTTCAGAGCAACTTGATTTAGAACCGCCTCCCCTACGTCATTTATGAATTTGTGAAAATAATTAGGTTTAATTAATTTTGCTACTGATGGTAAAAATAAATCGTCTTAATTTTACCATACAGACGCATATAATTAATTTAGATATCCAAATAAATTGGGTTTGGATACTTTTAGCAACTTTTTTTTTGTTCAAATTCAATTCACAAAACACTCACCGTACTTTATATTGTAATACATACTATGTATGTACGGTAATGTGTTTAATGATCCCAACCTTGCTCGCTCATTGGATCTCAGCGAGTATCCAATGAGCTAGGAAGATTGGGATTTTCAGGTTTGCGTTCAAATTTAACACAATACGCGGGTACTTTATCTCCCTAGACTTTGATACTATGTACATTTTTATTTTCCCAGGATATTGGTATTGAATGTTGCACATTGTGTATATATAAAGAAACCAACGCGTTCTGTGAACGCGTGTAGATTGTAAATGGTGAAAGGAGTATAATATTTACAATTTGCACGCGCTCACAGAATTAATTTTACGACTGTTTTGTACAATGAAAAATGATAGTATGTAATACATTATAAGTTGTAAATATAAGCTCACTTTACCAGCTTATGAGGAATGAGGATGTGGAGTATTGAATGGAAGACGGACGACGAAAGAGTGCTATTAAATCCTAAATAAACTAACATCACAATTTATAATACGATAATAAATTATTGTAGTTACAAGTGAAACAACCCATCAAATGAAGGGAATTTACAGATGTTGAAGATTTAACACATTTGAATGCGATAGCTCAAAACAAAAACTGAAAACGGTCAGTTTTTCAAAAATATCTAAAGAAATTTTCTCAAATATGTAACATCCAAATATCCAGAACAAAAACAGCTAACTCAAAGTTATGCTTGACGATTGGAGTTAACTCCGAAAGAAAATTCCACAGCGGATGCTTTCTTTAGCCAGCGTCTACAGTCTACAGCTTTTATTTCACCTATATAGCTCCAATAATGTAATCTGTCTTTTGATACGGAAATATCAGAGCCTGAGGCGACACGTAAAACCTGAAACCTTGCAGATGCAAATATGTTTATGCTTGTTGCCGTTGTCTGTTTTGTATCTTGTATATTGTGTCGTAAATATATTTTTTATGAAAATGAAACTATAGAATTCTAATTCAGAAACGCAGATCACCGACATGAAGAATGAAAACGTGTGAAAAAACACAATGAATGAAAGATGAATGTGTCACACATTTAAATTTGTACTTTGTACTTTGGGCTTTGTACCAACCCAATCTTCACGTATTCAGTATTCACCCAAAGTATCCTTTCACACTTTTCTCATTCGTTCCCTCCATAATCCATGAAAAATCAAAAACTATAAATAATTTCCACTTTTTTCAAGAAACCCAAAAGCCAAAACCAGCGCATTGATTGAACATTGAACATTGAACAATGAGCATTGAGAATTATTGAGAATTGAGAATGGAGCATGAAAAACTATAAAAATAGAAAATTTATAATGAGGAAAAGAATTGATAGGTTTTGACATTTTCCGTTTCCTACACGTGTTCTATACTCCATGCTCCATACTTGACATTAAGTCCCGTTCTTCTTCATCTACATTCGACAATCGACAGTATTTGCATTGTACATTGTACGTATTTCAACTTTTTGAATTTGTATTTGTAGTACAAATTTTGTACATCCTTTTCCTCTTGGAGAGTTTAGATGCATAATAAATACATACTTAAGTGCAGTAGTTAATACAATTGAACTCTGTTTACTCTGTGCCGAGTTGCGTTTGTATTTTGTATTATTCTAAATTCTTGATAATAAATATAAATACATAATAACATAATAATATAATGTAGATAGCTATACTCCATACTCCATACTGTATACTATATGCGGCTTCAAATACAAGAAGATCAAAAGGTCTTTGTATTTAATAATATTATGCTATTTGCCATGTTGTATTCTCTGTATTCTGTATCGATAATCTACGCTGTTTACATATAACTGGTTTAAAACGACGTTTGATGATGATGATGATATTGACGATGGTGATGGTGAAACGCACAAGGTGAGTTTATTGAAGAGTGTTTCCTACGTGTGAACTGTGAACATAATATATGTACTTGTGCATAGTCAATAGTACATTATTTTGTAATTCATAAACTGTAAACAAGTATAAAAAACGATTACACGTGTGGAAACAATCATTCCAGAGTTATACAATAGACCATTCCAGTATAATTGAGTAAGAGAGTACTGTATAGAGTATGCAGTGCGAGGTGTGAGGCAGTTGAGTCATTGCTACAGACAATTTTGTATATTGTACATTGTACACTGTGTATCACTTCAACTGTAGTTGATACATGATACATCTAATTGTTTCTATTTATTATGCATGATCCATTATCCAGCTCCCTTTGAAAATGCTTGTCAGTTGTCAATATCTTTTGTAATGTGAAGATTGTGCATTGTGTCTTGAGTCTTGAGTGTTACTCTGTACTCTGTACTCCGTACTATGAACTGTATCTTGTATATTGTATTCATCTTGATAGTTCATTCATGTTTACGATTTCAGTGTAACCAACCATGTTTTCACATGCACGTTGAGGTGGCGTATTTATTTGTTAGTTCTTAGTTCATAGTTCAAAGTTAGTGGTTTGTGAGGTTTATGTATCACGTAGTCACCAGTTCCACGAATATCTTTATTTAACCAACTATGAACTACAATATAATATATAATCTATGCACATGATACGTACCAAATAGGACTACGCTGCTCAGGATAGCATAATAAAAATGTAGCATAGAAGGAATTACAAAGAATAAAATAAACTAAAACAATGCACCGCGGATAGTGGACAGGGGATACTGGACACACGTGTCTGTAGAACATAGACGCAGACAAGCACTGAAAATTGTATTATTGTATAGTAGTAGAGTATCGAAAGCTAACAATCCATATACCTACTAACTACGTCGTTCAAGTTCATGCGGATGATGATGATTTTGTCAAAGGAAGATACGTATGACAAATAGCTTATATTCCGAGTGCTTTCTCGGTACTGGGTACTACATTCCACATTCTATGTATATGCAAACAATATCAACTAGGGTCAACTGGGGTAACTCCGCTATATTTTTGGGCATCTCAACTTTCAACAACAAATAAAACACATTACAACTGACTTTTCAGAAATGATTTTGATATCAATCGATAGAAAATTTATTGTAGAAAATGTGTACAAAATCACGAGTTGATAACATTAGCCATTTAAAAGTAATTAACTAATTTCTGAGGAGCGGATGGTATAG
>JAQGBH010001205.1:0-35453 GCA_034698265.1 Sminthurinus aureus | reverse complement strand
AGAATATGAGGTCAAAATAATTTTAGCTAAAACCATCTTCGGCATAGGTTTATGTGGCTAAGAATAGGACATATGCATTTTTCAGAAAGATTTTTTACTTATTACTTTTGTTAAAACTAAAAAAAAACAAGTGTTCTCATTATGCATTCAATCAGTACATTCAATAAATTGAATGTATAATACAATATTATACTGATTGAATAATAATAATGGTAGAAGTTATTGTGGAATAATAGTCATGCTCCCTTTTGTTTATGTCTATGTTGTTTTCAGGTCAATATATTATTAAATACATATATGCATTAAATTCAACTTACGCATACGACACAAATCCTCAGGAATTTGGTAACGAGGATAACACTCTTTTAATACAGGATGAAATGCTCTACGCACATCACATCTAAGAATATAATAATATTATATAAGTGCAAGTAAATACTAGGTATAAGTACACTATAGACTCGGTATGGCTAAAAAATTATACCTTCTTGGAAAAGCATGTCCAAGATGACAAAGAAAATACCTAAAATACAAAACATGTTTTTAAAATAAGGTGTACAATTTTAGAAGAAAAAAAACAAGAACAAAATTGTTTTAAAATTATTTTTTTTTCAAGTTTAAAACTTTTATAATAATATTCTTTAGTTTTAAAACTTACCTAACACAACTTGCGTCTGTTGGATCAGCGTAACGATCAGTCAATGGGTCAAGAGGACAACGGAAATGTTGCCCATCTTGACTGTAGATATTTCCGTATATAAACGAATTTTTTTTATAATATTCTAAAACTGATAATTGTATAATAATCCAAGTTGTAATTTCCAATTTCATCACCGAATCAATATTACTAATGAAAAGTACATGACACACTGTAATAATAAATGTAGTTTGCCGGATTGCACATGCATATAGAAATGATGTTAACTATTGATAATAATAACCCTAAACACAACTACTACTTCATAAAACATAATGAAAGGAACAGAAAAAGAAACTTTTTACTATCCTTCCACACTACTGCAGAAATACGCAATTATATATTATTATATATTCAATTATAATGATAACACCTATGCAAGGTTGTATTACTACTTGTCACGATTGTTATTGTAAGTGTATAAAATGACTACAATATTATACGAGAAACAATGCATCTACCTATATATACACACATATGTATATGCGTAGAGGGAATACGAAATAATCAAATACTTGATAAATTAATATATTCAAGTATTGAATGGTGGATTTTATGGGTGCAACTATTATTATTATAATACAACTCCCAAACATAATTTGACTGACATACTTTTTTCAAAGACAAGTAAATTTTAAAAAAATATGAATAAATAAACAAACATTAGACCTATGAGAAATGCCTCGTCTTGTGTTAAAAGTTACCCATATTTGTTTTCATAAAAAATATAGACGTATTTAAGTATATAAATAAATTACGTGCATTTGCCTGAAATTTCCATTCTCATTCATTGTCAAAGCCAAATAAAGATTTGTTTTACACAAATATTTACACACAAAATAAAACTTTTCTTGTTAGAAACATTGTTATTATCAAATTCATTACGTTTATAACGAAAATACATTTGTTTTTGTATTCAAACTTATATAAATTCACATATTATTATATTGGTGTATAAAAACTTGTCTTACATCTAGTATAGTAGTGAAGGTAATAGTCGGGGGAAAAAAACTTTAAATAAATAAATATTTTTTCCTTCTTTGTATGCAAATTCATATTGTGTATTAATATAACATGTATATAAATTATTACTATTATTACTTATTACCATTTGAGAAAAATGACTTGAGTGTAAAATAATCCGCGAATAATGATAATAATAACAATAATAATTAATTAATTAGTATTATCTTCGAGCACGTTGAAGCCAGAATGAATGCTTTTCATAAGCTGATCCTAACATTGAATTGATATGAGCCAAAATAGGTGTAGAATTAAGGTGATCACGAAGTAATCTCTCTTTGAACTGCTGAATTTTGATTTGTTCAAATTTCTTCAATGTTTCTTGTGTTTTCTTCAATTTTTCTTCTCTTGCTGGCGTAGTAATCGGAAAACAAGACCAAAAATGCCGAAGTAACTCTGACAAAGAAATATATAAATGCCTCAACTCAGCTTCAATTTCTGATGGAAGTGCCTCTGTAATAATAAAGAAACACATCATTTTCAATTTCAAATCTTATTAAAAATATTTTAAAGTAGATATATTCTAAACTAAATTAGTACAAGACAGTGTGTGTTTATGGAAAAATAAAAGTGAAAGTAGAGTTTAAAAAAAATAACAAACAAACAATGTTATGTGTGTAAAAGTGAATAAAATTTTGATTTTGAATGACTGCGTAAACTTACGTATACTAATTTCATTATGTAAAGTCTTCATAAGTGCACCGCCAGGATTACATTCCGCTAAAACCTGTCCAGCAGTTTTTGCATCCATTAATTGGGGTTTACTTGTCCAACGTTGTTCAGCGTATGCTTTTAAAAATTGTACTGTTTGAACAATCTGCTCTGCAGTAACATTATCTGTTTGATAGTCTGCTATAGGACCATTTAGAAAACGATCAACTTCAGTCAAACTTAATTTTTTGAAATTTTCTTTTGGACCTTCTAGTAGATCTTCGTACTCAATATTATCCAGTTTTGGCTGTAAAGTATAATCATATTATAAAATTATTAATATTCGTATTTAATAACATGTAAAATAATCCAAGAAACATAATCATTATATATATAATATATAGGAACAAAAACAAGTACAAGAACATAGCATAAAAACCTGAAAAATATTATAGAAAAAAAAAATGTTCATTGTATTGGAATTTAAAAGCTCTATACAACAATCAACTTACTTTTTTCGTTTGTGCCATTTCACCATTTGTACTTTCATTACTAGCCGCAGCTGTTTGATCTGTCTCTTTCTTTGTTGATTCATCTTCAACTTTATTTCTTTCACATGCTTTTAGTACCATAATTGAAAATTGATTAAATCTACGGATACAATATAGAAAAGAGATATAATATTATAATCTTTAGTCATTCCTCTTTTGTATTAAATATATAGTACAGTACTTCTAAAAAAATATATATGAAATACTAGAGAACATCTTGATTAAAAAAAAACAACATATTTTTATACAAACGTGTTTTAGATTTTGACAACCACAAATATATAGATAGTATATTATAAAATTATTGTTTTTTTTTTTAAAAAATGACATATTTATACCTTTTAATCATGGTACGATGAACACTAAGCCCACTCATACTATCACTAGGATCAGGAAACATTTCTGTATCTTCCGATTTTTCAGGATCATCAATAACAGATATAAGTGTGCTATTTATTGATTTTAGTTTTTCTAATTCTTTTTTAATTTCTTTATCATCTGATTTTGCACAATCAGAAAAAAGGTCTTTAGAAACAGGTATACGATCACGATGAAAATAATGAGACTGAAAGAACTTTGTCCAAAATTGAGCTTCTGTCATTTGGCTGGGAACACATTCTGCATGTTTTCTTCGGACTGCTGGATATGTTTTAAAAATAGATTCAATGACATCCGTAGTAAGATTGTACGTGAGACCATTTCCATCGGTTTGAGGTTGAATACCAGACTATATATAATATATATATAAGACAACATTTTATTATACTACGATTTCTCATTAGATGATATATTATTATTAGGATTATTGATGATTATAAAGTAATAAACATACTATAGAGGTTGGTAATAATAATAATTATTATTATTATTCATATGTATATTATACATTCGTATTATAAAATGTAAACGGCTATACTCTTTAAAAAAAAACATACCAGAAAACCAGAGGCGACACCAACTTCTTGATTTTCTGTAGATTTTTGACCTCCTGTATTTAAGTGACAATGATTAGCCCAAAATTCATCAGAACTAACAATCCCTTCTGGAACTAAATCTTTATATAGTTGAAACAGAGCTGGATTTTCTTGTAATATTCGACTTTTTTCTTCTAATTCACGGTCAACTTTCCTTCTAAATTGTGGTAGTAATTGTAAAAGTAATTCTTTTACTTGATTTCGATCTTCATATTGTAATGCTGACCCTAAATTACAAAAATGAAATTGAAATTACTATTTTTTATACTATAAAATATTATTATAGTATAAAGCATTTGTTTGATTTATATTTTGTACTTACAGTTAATGAAAAAATGAAAAACAAAATATCAAACAAATATATTATAATCAAAATAGAAAATAATTACCTTTCGGATTTACAAAGTGAAATGTAAATGAGGCATTATTATGAAGTACGATTTGTAATTGAATTTTTGGCTTTCCTTCAGATGATATTTTTTGTGATTTGATATCTGCGTATCGATGGGACATTGTCACTGTATCTCGATTTTCCTGCATCCAAGCTAATCGTTGTGACATTAAATAAAGTGTCCCTTCATCCTTTTTATGCTTAACATGGTGAACTTGAAGTAGAACGTCTTCTGATGAAGTCATGATGATGATATTAGTTTTTTTTTATTCTTTTGTGTATATTATGTTGAATGTACAGAATAAAAAAAGACACCGGAACTTTTTAATTGTTTAACTCAAAATATCACAAAAAACGACACTGCTTTATCAAAATAACTATAAAGTGAACACTAGTAATACCCCTGAGTAGCATAATATAAAATCATGTACAAATGTACAACTTTAATTAACGAATATAAATAAATAAAATTAAAATCGAGCTCCGATGTTGAATGTTCGCCTTCATCTGAAATCTGTGAATTTAAAAAATGTAGTTTCTCCGCTTCTCATTTTGTCAGAGAATTCTTTGTCTATGCAATTTCGATTCCGTAAGTTTTTTATAGAGAAAAAACGTGGATGATGGATTACTTTCAGTTAAAAATGCTATCAAATAATTAGATATTAAGAGCATTGTAATTTGTAATAATAATGCAATCAACTGTTTATGATACATGTAATATTTATTGTCTCCAAATATTTATAATGATATATTATGGTAAACAGAGTAATTTATTTATTTGTATCTGATGAATAATTATATAAATAATAAGTTACATGTAAAACGTTATTCGATTATCTACAATTTGAGTAAATATATTTACTTGCGTTAAACGTTTAAAAGTATATGTACATACATTTCAGATTTCAGTATTATCTACTTAATCAACAACTAATGGCTAAATTAGTTGATCGTATAATATTATGGGTGATGATCATTTTAATTCCTTATTAATACAATATTACATGTATGTATCTACACAATCTATAATCTATATATACTGTATATGCTTTAAATTGATTAGACATATATATAGTTTTAAATGTTTTGAAAATGAAGGATATTAAATGACAGTGTGGAATTTTTTAAAAACAGTATTTTATAGTATAACAAGAATAATATCCAATCAAATAATTGATTTTTTTTTTGTAAATAATAAAAGTAATAAGTACTGCTGATACTTTTGTTTTAGAAACATAATATAATATATAATGTACATCACAATGAACAATACATCATCATAATATTTGAAATGTGAGTACACAATATTATTTTTAATTTATAAAGTGATAAAAGCTATACATGTGTACATTTTACGTAATATATTAGAATACAATAAAAAGTATTATACTACTTTTGGTATAGGGTAATTGATACAGAGCATAATCATAAAATAATAATAATAACCAATAAAGTGCAAGGCATAACTATATGATACTAGTTGCTAGTAAAAAGTAATTATATATCGACAAGATAATGTGCATTAAAACCTTACAATATTGTAATCACTTTTTGCTAACGTGCTACAAACTACAAAACGCAAGACGTAATCCATATTGTAAATATATGTAGGCACTTATATATGACATACATATAAACAGAATAGCAATAATAATGAATCATTATTCCTATTTCATTACCATTATTATTCTCCTCTTCTTCATTAGTAGCATTAAATGTATTAAAATCAAATATTTTTCAAGAATACAATGATTATTGTCAAAGACATTATAAAATAATATATTATTGTGCATTCTGAATTCAAAGCGTATTATGTATATTGTATGTATTATTTGAATAGAGAGATTTTATAAATATTACAACATCTATATATATATATATATCTATTACTATAACATTGCGCTGTTCTAGTTAAAATAGTACGTTATGAGAAGTAAAAGGTTAGAATAATATAATATAAAATATATAATAGTATAGTTGATTAACACGTGTGTAACTGGTAACTTGAAGCATGCATATATATAAGATCTTCACACGGTAATAAAAGCTCTACATAATGCAATGTCTATTTTTTAGTGTTGACAAAGAACAAAATTGACAACATAATTAAAATGTGTGATAAAGAAATCATAATAACTGTTATTTGTAACTTGTAACAGTTAGTAATGTGTGTACACAATGAAAAATTCAGTATCCCTAGACGTTACAATTAGGCTCCAAAATAATGAGAATAACAATAATCAATAAGCGATTAATTGTTGTTATATTGTTGCATTAAAAATGACCAACGGTAGGATGTGTGTTGAATAAAAATAACATTTGTTGATAAGTGGAGTAATATAATATATAATATAGAGGAATCCTTAAATGCAGAATCACTACATAAATATACTTGGAAAATCTTTTAAAAAACTGAATCAACTTGCCTCTCACATGTCACCTTAATATATGTATCACACATACCATGTATACAATGTTTCGTAATAAAGGAAAATTTGTATATATTATGTAGGTGTGTATTCACATTTTTTTATGTAAAAAAAAAGATACAAAGGTAAGAACTGCATTATACGTATCTATAAAATTATCTTTGGGTTTAAATGAATGAGCTATGGTCTTTGTGAATGCAACTAAGATAATCGTTGGATTTTTCATTACTAAATACAGCGTCAACTTCCTCCATGTTGACGACCTCTTCTTCAACTACTTCCACTTTTTCAGTCTTCTTCTGCTTCGGAATCGTTGGAATCTTTTTCAATTTGGGCATTTTTACTTCTAATGTTTTCAGTTTTTTGGCTGGGGTAAGCAAATGTGAACTGTAAAATTCAAAATCAGTTATCAATTTAACATGAATGTAAAGTTTTGTCTTGTTTTGAAACAAAAAAAAACACAAAAATATCTTAAAAGTCCTATAAATCAGTAGTTATTTACAGATCTGTAATATATTACATAAATTAAGTTTATAACAAATTATATCCTGGTTAACAACTACGTATTGTCATATATATATATAACATATAACATAGATAATATATATTATATTGGTTTTCTATTTTCTAAAATTGTTATACAAAACATTAACTTACTTTAAGGAACTCTCTATTTTCCGTTTTTTTGTTTCATCAGAAGGAGAAGTTGAAGCCAAACTATAAGTATTTACTATAGACGGAGAAAATGCCTGACTTATTACTAACTTTTGTTTTGAATTCCCTTTTCCATAAGAACTTGATGATGATGATGATGATGACGAGGAGGATGCTGTTTCATCATCTTTTAGATTATTACGAGTAATAAATATATTATTTGTTGTACTGGTAGGTGATTCAGGAGCTGGAGAAAAATGATTTTCACGATGTTTTAAAGCAGGGTTCCGACTTCGAAAAATTTCACCACACACATCACATTCAAAAAGTGGTTTAATTTTTTCTCCAGGAATAATTACATGGTCTTGAACAGAAATCATAGGATTATCTCTGCCTTCCTGTTCAACTTTTTGAAGATGCTTTGTAAATTGTAATTTTGAAGTAAATACGCTTCCGCATTTGCACTGTAGGTGATGACAATTGTGCATGTGAGCCTCAAATCGTTGACGTCCTCCAAGTAGAGTTAATTTACATACAGGACATTTATTTGCTATTTTTTGAAAATGAAAATAAAAAAAATGCACATAATATATAGTAACACCATTACAATTGTTCTTATGAAAGCAACTCACACTCTAACATAAAAAACATATCAACAGTATAAGATAATATTATACATTATACATAACAAGAACTTACCCCATACTCTTGGACCATTAGATGTTAAAACATTATTATTATTGCTGATGTTCTCAATCAATGACGGACTAATTTCCTTTTTAGAAATTGTACTAGTCTTCATATAAATTTGTGAATAATGAGATTTATTATTATTATTCAGATCCTGTGAAAGTAATTTTCCTTTTTCTTGCATCGGCGTCTTCAATTTTGCAAAGTTTCTTTGTTGCTGAGTAGTCTTGGTATAACGAGAAGGTGTAGATGGATGCTGTTTTTGTTGCTTTGTATCAGTAATTTTTGGAGTTTTTAAGCATGATTTGAGTTTTAGAATCATTTGCTCATCAACACGATCTGGCCTATATAAAAAAAACAAACGAAAGCAAAGTCGAATAACAAATAAGGATTATGTATAATTTTATTAGCATCGTTGCTTGTATTATTATTATAGCTTAGTGACTGAATTCACATTCTATGTAATAAATATTTTGTCTTATTATACTTTTTGATTCAAGTAAGAAGTATTAACATTTATCTTTTGCAAGTATCAAAAGTATAATAAATAATGATATTGAATTCTCACCCATTAATTTGCCCTTCATACAAAACTCCAGGAGTTAAAATTTTCCATAAAATATGCTTCATAGCATTATACCACCCATTAAATAATTCTGAAATGTCATTATCTTGTAGCATACTGTCCAAAATACTTTCAGATACCACAGCTGAATCACTAGCAGTAGCAGTCATGTTAGCATTATTAATAGTACTATTATGCTTTGTACTATATGCTGTAGTAGTAGAAAAATAATTATTGTTGTTGTTGTTATTATTGCTAATATTCATCATAGAAGGAACCGCAGAAGAGTTCACAATAGGAATGCATGAAGCAGAAAAACAAGGCACTGTTGATGTTGATGGTATATGACTATTTGAATTAAAAGAATATTGATTTAAGCATTGTGGAACAATATGTGACACTGGGACCAGAATATCTTTACTTTCATTATCATATGATGAATTTTCAATTTTTGGAATGTAATTATTATTTTGGTTAGTACCACTGCTATTAGATGAAGATAGTGGAAATTTTCGATTCAAATAAGGTTTTTTACTGTATGAAGGCTGAAATGGTGGTAGTGCAGTATTTGCTGGTGTTACACGTTCAGGTTCTATTTTGATTCGCTGTTGTTGATTGTAATAATTTGCCGGAAAATAAAAGTTAGGTGGATATTGTTGATGTTGTTGCTGCTGCTGCTGCTGATTATTCTGATTATAATACACTGGGAATTGTTGTTGTTCAACAGTGTTACGAGCACCATAATGATAATAATTATGATTATTCATACTACTATTCGGATTAATATTATTGTAATTTGTATAGAGAGTATCAGAACGTTGACTAAACTGACGTGCACTGTTGTAATTATTATTATTCCTATGATAGCAGTTACTATTTAAAAAAGTTGATGGTGAGGAAGATGGAAGAAGAGGATCCATCGCATAATCTTGTTCTGAAATACTACAACCAGTTGTGGATATGTAATCGAAATTTGACAGTGACTGTTGTTGTTGCTGCTGCTGGAGGTTATTTGATGGGATGAGATAATATGGATTTTGTTTTATAAGCACCTCAAATCGATCAGTAGTATCCATAATAGTCCAGTTCTTTTGTAGTTCTAATAAGAAATAGGATAATATTCAAGTTAAAAAAAATTCAAGTACTTCCACACTATTTTGCCTAAAATAAAAAGTACATGTAAATAGAATAATATAGTAAATAATGACAAGCTCGCTTCTATCAAGCCTTGTCAGATTTATAAACATCAAGAATCTAACAATTTCTGAAACTTTTAAAGTATACTTTTACAAAAAAAAGAGAAATAAAAGGGACAAAAAATACAGTACTGCTTAACTTTTTGTACCCTGTACTAAAAAAAACTGAGCATTTTTAGATCTTATCACTTATACTTCAAAATTCAAAAAAAAACTTTTTCGGTGTTTGAATTTTATTCTTATATTTAGTGTGTAAATGTTTTCATTTACTGAAAAACAAAATGACAGTATGATAAATTGTATATTGCAATACAAGTCTACCATATTAAATAATATATATTATGGAAATGCAATAATATAATGTTTAGTGTGTGTATTTGGAATTCATAGCAGTGTTACATAAAATGTACATATATAATGATATTATACAAAATACACGATGATGTAAAAAGTATTCGTTTAAATTAAATAAATTCTGCAACAATAATAATAATTATTATTAGACTAAAGAATTCAAAGAATTATTTCTATTATAACTAATATTATTATTAGCAATAATAATAATTACTGTACTGCAAAAAATCATCATTTTACATGAATATGTAGTTTTGCATAAGAAATCGTGCATAAAAAGAACAAAATTATGTAAAAATCTTATACTGTCCTTCAAAGTTTCAAACGTTTTAAAGCATGCACCTTATGTACATTATTTGAACACATACATAAATCTTGTAGTTTGTTTAAATATTAATATCTAATGTGATCTATTCTTTATTCTCCGTGTATGTATACATTTAAAGGGGTTTTTTTTGGCACAGATTGTATTTTTTATATGTAAACTGTCAACTCTATATTATACCGTAGAAAAAAATGTGCACTTTTGGTTGTCAAAATTTGACATTCATCACATAATATTCTGCAACATACATACATGTACATATGTATGTAGTATGTTTATCTACAATCTACATACTACATGAATTTAATACATAATAAAATATTAAAGACGATTACACATTTAAAAATGTATACACATGTGATATTTTTACTATTTATAATTTACTAAATAATAAAGGTCATAGGTTATATATATAGTTTTTTAATTGAAAGGATTTTACCTTTGAATAATGATTGTTCTTCTGTTCCAAACTGCTCCTTCTCATTTAAGTTTTAAATGTGTATTGATGACAACATATTATAACAACGTTAATAATTACTCAAATATGGTGAAAATAATAATGTTTGTTGTTTGTTCTGATGTTAGTTTAAAATTTAAAAGTGTGTACATACTTCATCACACTGTACACTACAACGACTCGACTGTGTACTGAGAGAATTGTAACAATGTGTAGTACTTAATAATACTAATATGAAGAAGAATTACGCATTATGTATAATCTGTTGTTAAAAAAATACTTACTTTTATATGAAAGAAATCACTGTAATTACTCTAATTATTATATCTATATAATTTGATTGAGAGCAGGTCAATTTTTTTCCGTCTCCTTTTTTACTCGAGAATAAAGAACGAACTGAACACGAACAGCGGACAGAATATATTTTTTACCAAAAAAAAATTTGATTTGATAAATGCCGGTCTTTTTGTATAGTTGGTCACTGATAGATTTTTATTTTCAACAATACTAAATAAAATAATTGGTGTCATCGCGTAAAAATCGTAAAAGGAGCAAGCAATAATCAAGATTAGCTTTTACATATTTAAATACCTTGTGGATGGTTTAATTTTATAAGAACTGTTGTTATTAGTACTTGACTTTGTGTTACTGTAGTCAAAATGTTTAAATTGTTCGTCTGGTAAAGGTGATGGCCGCCTCTCGTCATTTGTCACATTAATATTAGTGTTAGTAATAGTATTATTATTATTATGGCTCTCTTTTCCTTTATACTTGTGTTTTCTAATAACAATTGAACAATCCTTATTATATATATGATTATTATTATTTTTTTTTGTAGTAGCACTATCAGTAGTATTTCTATTATTATTATTATTTTCATTTGTTGGCAATTGTGTCTGTACAGGATGTTCTATTGTTTTGTCCAGTACTGTCGTCATCAAGCACTGCTGTTCATGTCTTTTCTTTGATGAAAGGTTATATGGATTCTTTTTCTTTCGTATAGTTGATGAATTGTTCTCATTATCATTATTATTATTATTATTGTTAACTCTATCGTTTTCATTTTTACTATCCATTTTACGATCGCCAAAACTATCAATTTCTTTTTTCTCTTCTTCCTTATTTTCAGAGTGCTGTTGCTGCTGCTGCTGGAGAATGGAAAGTTCATTCAGTTTTTCCAGTAGTTGGTACTTTTCACCTTTGGTACGTGCCGTATACGTTTCATCTTGTCCGGCTACATGATTTGGTTTTGCATTTTCCTTCGTCTGTCCCTTTTCCAAATCTTTACTATAGTCATAATGCCCAGCATTCACAATATCATATGGAAATTTTGTATTATGACTAGGATGAATATTAGAAATACCAACACCCACATTGTTAGTGTCTGAATCATCGTCATTTATACTAGAGTAATGATGTTGATGCTGACTTTGATCATGTTTCATTGGTTTTGGTCTGTCTGCATAGTAGTAGTAATCATTGTTACGTAAGTCTACGTACTTTGAATCATGTCTATTTGAATGTCTTAGAATTTCATTTAGTTGTAAAAGTCGTTCATCACTTTCTGAATAGAAGGAATTTTTATTGGAACGGGATGAAATCCCAGCAGTAGGGGTTGGATCAATCATATCCAATTTATCCTCACAATGACGATGATGAGGATGACGGCTTTTCTTTGATGTTTCATAGTTTTCCATAAATTGTTTTGATTCTAATGCATTTTCAATTTCAACGTTATAAACAAAACGATTATATGGTTGACGACTAGCAGAAGATGCATGGAAAGTATTGTTAGTAGTAGTAGTTGGTGGACGTAACTGTTGATGATTTCCACCTCGTCTGGATGAAGATGATGAGGAAGACGAGGACTGTTGATTGTTGATATTATTGTATGTGTATGTTTGAGGTATAGAAGGGGGTGGATTTCTATTGTTGTTGTAATAATTTTGTGGATGAGAATTTGAATGGGTATTTGAATTATTGTGTTGATTATACGGATCAATTTGAAATCTATTACTATTAGTTCCACCACCACTGCTGTTTTGATGATATGGTACTGGATTATTATTTTGAGGGGGTTGATGGTGTGGTGAAAATCCAAAATGCGGTGGCGGTGGTGATGATACTGAAAATTCTGGCTTTACTGGATGCTGTTGTTGTTGTTGTTGTTGCTGCTGTTGTTGTTGTTGTTGTAAGTCTAAAGGACTGGGAGAATAAGGTAGTGGAGCATTTAAATAATTTCCTGGATTATAACTCGGATAAGCTGGTTGTGATGTAGTTCCTGTTGGATGTAATGACGATGAATTGTGAGCAAGATTTTTAAAAGTGTCAGTAAAATTTCCTCTCCCAAATGTTGTTGGACTTTGTGGTCTTGCAAGTGGATGAGCTGCAAATAGAATATTTATATATATAGTTTTTATGCATTTAAAAGCTAATAAGAATATAACAAAGAATATAAAATATATGAATTATTAATTAGTGTCGTTACGTGTATACATGTAATATGTATAACATGTGGTCTTTGTTTTGAATTTTGACATTGGGACGTATTGTTGTGTGTACAATTTTACCTGAATTATTATTGTCATTCCCACTAGTCGAATTTGTAGTTCTTCTGGAGTTACTATCATGCCGAGGGTCATTTGTGGGAATAATGCTACTAGAAAAGGGGATTCTTCTACTTTTCTCTGCAAGTTCTGTTGTCTCTTGACTTAATTGACCCTCAAATCTTTCTCTTTTCCATCCAACATTTTCATAGTCTTCTTGGTCTTCTAATAATCCTTGTGTAGTACTAATAGGTGGTGGTCGGGATGCTGAATAATTTCGAGATGAATTATTATTATTGTGATACGGTGTGGATTTTGGTGCACCGGATGAAAATGATGACGATACTCCACCTTTATACGTATTTATATCTCCTCTTTTTATAGGTTTTGAACTTTTTTTAGATGATGGTGCATTCTCTATTTGAACTTGATAATGTTCCGTTTCATTAATGTACCGATCAGCTCTTTTTAATTTATAAGTTCGAGAATGACGGGGCATATGATTATTTTTTAGTACTACATTTTGGATATTAGGAACTGGTGCTGGAATAATTCCAGCGATTCCTGGTGAATTTTGCTCATACTGTTTTTTCACTGAAAAACTTTCTCTACTAATTCTGTACTGAGGTGCAGGTTGATATAATCTTGGTGCTTGTGAACGATATTGTTGTTGTTGTTGATTCATAAAGTTATGGCCGGAACCAGAAAGAGAAGGATCAACAAAAGGAGGATTAGGTAGAGTATTTTGATTAATAATTTTCTTTCTAGTGGAAGTATTATCGCTAAACATTTTTAATTTATGCTTGGTAAGTATAGAGCTCCGCTCCTTTTCCTTCTTGCCCTTCTTATGATCACGAGCGTGTTTTTTCATTTGCATAAATTCTTTCTGAAATCAAGCAGTGACAGTTTTTCATTTCTTTTGCACCCCGTCCTAATGTTTCAACAAACACAAATTACTCTTTCTTTCAGCTTCCTGTTTATGAACCAAGAAACAAATTAAAAATTAAACGTATGATAATCAAGTCCTGTTGTATATTTTTCTATAAATTTGATTAATGACAAAACTATTGTTCAACTTATTCGGACATACGCATATTCATTATTTGATAATTCAAGTAACTTCCTTGGGCAAAAGTACTTGAAATTGATTTTTTCCTCGCCACCTATAGGGTACTTGATATTCCGTCACCATCCTCTCTACTCTCTACTCGTTTTAAAACTTCAACGTTCAATCTTTGAAATGAATACAATTATTATTGTAGTGCTAGTGTGCAAAATGATTTGTGGTTCTACTTTCTACTTGTCAATTTTGTGTACCGAACACCGAACATGAATATATTGGCATTTGAATCTGATTTGGCGTTGATTGTGTACATTGTACATTGTATTCTCAATTCTTCGTTCTACATCATCAGTGCAGTGATGATACTTGACACTTGACCACAAGTTGTGGTCAAGTATAAGTTTAGTCTACATGTCTGCATCTCGTTACATCCAGGCGCAAGCGAGACTCGCCTTCATTGGATTGATTACTGAAGTGAACACTTTTTCAGTTTTCAATTTTGAGCATAGCATAGCATGATATGGTCATTTTGGTCATGTGCATGTGGAATGTGGAGGATGGAAACAAGGATTTGTTTTCGTTTTGATGCATGATGAACACGATTGGATTGGATTGGATTGATGATGATAAAAATGGTAAACACAGAGAACAGAGAGTGGAGTGGAGAGAGAGTTTTACGGGAATCCCACAGTGAAAATAATTATGACAAAGTAAATTTGTGTAGGGCATTGGTTAGTTTTAGGTTTTAGGTATATTTTATTTTAATATCCCAAACAACGGGATCAACTACTGTAAGACACATGTTATGTATTATGTATAATGTATGTATATAAACTAAAAAATCCAGCCATCATGTTACTTTTGAGCTAATAAATCTCTAATGGAGTAAATTAAATCTAAATTTAACCTCATCTAGAAAACAAAGATAAATGTGAAGAATAATATGATCTGTACGGTATTCATTATGATGGATTCATTAAATGAATCTTGTATTTATGGTTTTTGTTGTGTTTTGCGAGGACTTTACAAATCATGAATCATGAACAACGTAAATACCAGCCGACTGCTGCATTTTCCCCCATGTATAAGTATGTAATATATAGCAAAGACTGTTTCCTTCCAGTTCAAGCAATCTGACATTGCACCAGGTTTTTCCTACTTTATCATGCCTACTTGTGTAATACAGTGCTCTGAGGAAAAGTTTTACACAATCAAAACTAATGTGCTCTTAATTCCTCCAACTACTAAAGTTCACAGAGTAGAATGTGAAAGTGCAGGAAAATGAAAAACTACGCAAGCAAGAGTGCATCAAGAGATTTTTTCACTGTAATCAGTAATCAGTCATCACAATAATCAGACACAAGCATGACTTTCAAAGGACAACTAATTGTCTTGGTTCTTCCTGCTCATTATAAAACAGATAAAACCATTTCTTACTGAAATCATAGTATCAAGCATCTCTATAATATCTAGTAAAGCGTATTATTAATGACTGAAAAGCCGTCAGTCAATGGTATGTGCTGTATAATATATACACTGCATACAACATGTGTAACATATAAATCCCAAACTTTGAGTAACATAATATGACTGCATTTTGTATAATATTATATATTATAGATTATAGTAACAGAATTACCTGTAGGTTTTAGACGCTATACATTACACACAAGTAGATTAAAGACATGCATGGAACTTTTATAATACGGAATTAAATAAACAGAAATATTCCCTATATATTATATAGATTATAGATTGCACAGGCTTCTTGTTGCCGCATATTATGAATTTTACTTACTAAATTGTCATCCAATAAAAAGTCTATCAGAATTTTACATTATGCATACTTAATACTTACTGTAAGACCTGTATACTATAATGTGTAACTAAAAGTTTTTATGTTATATGTACGGGTACCAGTGGTACCGTACCACTATTTACGATTAATGCTTGTGCTATATTCTTTACAATTCACAAAATACATGGATTTTAAAGCAGAGAAAATATTCTGTTGAGAATTGTTGTATAAAATCTATACTCCGAATTCGGAGTGATGTGTATGTTACGTAGCACATGCATATAATATAATCTTACTGTGGAGATACCGAGATACATAGTTTGGATATTATGTATAAGACGTGTTTATTATGTACAATTTATAGAAACGAACCGTGAAACTGAAGTCAGGTGAAAGACGGAAAGATGTTCAATGATCAGGTTTCCCCCATTATTTGCTCTTTTTATAATTTCATCAAGTTCACGCCATCGTCAACAATGTACTTAGGTAGCTATTACGGAGATAGCAAACAGTTGCATGTGCTGTGACGCATGCTAGAAGCTAGAATTCCAAGAAATTATATAGGTAGTGTAACAAATAAATATAGGTGAATTGTTTTTAAAAATCAGGTTAATATGGATTACATAATGCAAAACGGTATTTATCGTAGTTCGTTTCGAACTTCGAACGTGAGAGTGAGAGACAATGAGAGAGAAAAAAAAGCCTCTTTAATTACATTGTACAATGTATAAAATGTAAAAATGCACGTAGTATCATGTATGAGGTGGATGGTAGATGCATATTATTGTTCATTTTGCACAAGGAAAGTACAAGGGCAATGTACATTATATCAAATCAGCACTAAAGTTTCGTCATTAAACCACGTTCAGCGGTTTGTTTTAAAGACATTTTAATTGTTATTTCGTAGGACTTGGGACAAAAGACAAAATAGAGCCCATAATAGTGTAGATGATCAAAGGAGTGAATGAATGAACAAATCATCTTTATACTGTAAATGTTCACTGTACATAGTACATAGTATGTCTATAACCTGAACTTTTCATGTGAATTCATAATACATTCATAATATATGCATGTGTGTTGAGTATGAATGAATCTGGGAGTCCCTAGTCCCTACATAGAATTACACACAAGAAAAAGTAGAGCTCCACTCTGTGCTCTATATGACACATTCTTAATTTCAACATTCTCAAGTTTTGGATTTTGAACCTGTACAATATTTCTTATCACACTTATCACACAATACACAATACACACAGCTTAGTTTTGTAAATACACAAAATTTATGTGACTCAACACTCAACACTCAAGATACGCGTTTAAAACATGTACTTTTTTGGATGAAGAAATACTTGAGAAGAATCAAGACAAAAAATTGAAATAAAAAATATCTAACAGTAAACAAGTGTCCCCAAAATTCAACAAGTATTAAAAAGTATTATTATTGTGCTTTGTGCTATATTATAATATTTGATAGGAAAAATGTGTTATTAAATTTTGAGTTTCGAGTGTTGTTCAAAATTCAAAAGTAAAGATTACGGTAATTTTTTTAAAGCATGAACTACAATTCAATAAATAGAAACTCTAAAAGTTCCAACTCTCAGCACGGATCCAGTTCACCAAACATTAAATATGTGTATGATATGTGTGTAAAATATACTTTACGTAAACTGCCAATCTATCACTTTTAGATGCAAAAAATATGTAATGATATTTACGAAATATGCGTTTTAATAAGTACTGTACTTGTATCTTGATTGTAGTAAATAGAAACAAAAGCAAAATAAGTTTGTACATATCAAATAATTTTTTAGACCTTTCTTTGACCGGAAGGAGCTGTGTCGTATACTGGATGAAAATAATCAGTGGGAAACTTTGGGTATGACATGAATCACATGAATAATTATTATGAATTTATTTAATGACAAAAAACAAAAAAAGTTATCCGAATTCGGGTATGTGGTCCTTGATGCAACAGGTGCTTCTCACTTGTCACACACATATTATACACTTGTCCATGTGCTTATGGTTATGCAAATAAACACAGAGACGGGCTTTGAAATTCATAACAACGGATTTTGATCTTTAGAATATTGCTAAAAAATCTAAAGAATAAACTTCAAATGGTCTAATAATACAATCAGAATTACAATAATAATTATTTACAATCTGAAAGTTTTGTGTCTAATTTTTATTGTATTTGATTTTTTAGCCGGGGGATTTATGGGTTATTCGGGTGCTGAATTGAGTGAATTTGCAAGGGCTTTATATGTTGGCCGATCTCCAACGGATGGTATGAAAAGAAATCTGTCGTTATTGTAATATTCATAATTTTATTTACAGTTAATAATTATTTATGACATCATGTTAATTTTATGAGGAAACACTAACTAATTTCGATATTCTATATTCTCAATTTCTATGTTTTAGCTTTACTTACCTCATGGGGGAGTCAAAATCATACAATTTTGGAGCTGTTTGTCCTCTTGAGGAAAGTTCACCATTATCGTGGAATGCGTCTCTTAGCAGATTTTGGTAAATTATTAATAATTATTATTGACAAGTACGATAATAAAACTCAACACGGCAAAACACTCTTTGGACTACCAAAACTATGGTCTATTGTGCCTTTGATTGAGAAATTTCTTCCACCTAAACCTTTTTATATTATTATTGTACTTTATAAACACTAAACTTTGAATATGGTTTTGTTGTTTTGTTTCCTATAAAAAAAATATACTTTAGTACATCCAAAGTACCATACTTATATAAGAGATGAGCAGGAAAACGCAACGATGGAGTTAATACAAATGCATAGTCAATCCGAAAATGCCAAAGTTCCCAAAACTCCAGATATTGTCAAAGGAGAAGCTTCTGATCATAAAGTCCAAGAGAATGTCTTAGGTAAGTAATACTGAATTTATAATTACAAAATGCACTTTAATTTTCTAAGGAATTCGAGAGATTTTTGATGCAAGTGCAATATGTTTTCCTATTACAAAAGAAATGAAATTCTGAAAAATAGTATATTCACTACGATTTATCATTTGCACATTTTTAGTGGATAAATTGAAGGACTGTTCCTTACCTCAAATTCCATATGAACAACTTGTTTCTGCAACAAATAATTGGGATAGAAGGAATATTCTGGGGAAAGGTACCGTTTTTCCACCATTTTATCAATTTGATTTGAAATTTCATACTCGTTTTATAATTTAGCATGTTTTGGTTTGATTCAAACATAATTATTACTCATTATTTTTGTTGTGAATCTTTGAAGGTGGATTTGGAACAGTTTTCAAAGGTGTATGGAAACTTACAGATGTCGCAATAAAAAGAATGGAACAGGTAGACTTTTTATTTCTTATCCAGCATAAAATGTAAAATGCTATGTACTATACTATGTACTATATTATATTGTGTACTATGTATGTGTAAAATGTTTTGTCAGCTTCTCAGCAACATAATATATTTTTAAATTAATTTGGATTCAATTTGTTGTTTTCACCAGCGAGCAAATCATTTCAATGTAGAAAGTCAAATTAAACAATCACTTGGAGAATTAAAGTAAGTTGCAGACATGGCATGGGTCTTTTGTGTATATAATATATAATATTTTAAATGCTACCGTCCAGTCATACATGTAGTTAAAATTTGTTCACCCTTTTTGTTTTTTTCTATATTTTTCTTAGATTCCTTAACGCTTATAGACACGACAATATTTTGCCATTATATGGTTATAGTTTAGAAGGAGAACATCCATGTCTTGTCTATCAGTTTTTGACAAATGGTAGTTTAGAAGATAGGTTATTATGTCGACAAAAAACGGTACCATTAAATTGGAACACTAGATATCAAATAGCCAAATCTGTTGCTTGTGGCATCCAGTTTTTACATTCAATCGGCCCTACTCCTTTAATTCATGGGGATATTAAAAGGTAAACGGTTTTTAAGACTTAAGACACCGATCAAAAACTCTCTAAAACTGTATTGTACCATAAAGTATTATATGTTTGGACTTGTTTTCTATTTTCTAATAACAATAACATGTTTTAATTTTTTTTACAGTGCCAATATCTTACTTGATAAAAACTTTGAAGCCAAGATTGGTGACTTTGGTTTAGGTGGGTGCGGATTTTGGATAATAATTTTTGATTGTTTCAATGAATGAAAATATGTAACTCCCTTTGATTGCGCAACACAATATACCAATAATTATCTCATTATTTCACAAGTGTGATTTTTATCCTTATAGCTCGTGAAATGTCCCCTTCTTCAGTTGGTGCTTCTTATGTCCGAGTATCTCGTGTACACGGAACTCGACGTGAGTTATATTTTATATTTTGCCATCTATTTTACTTTTTACTAGCATTTCAACTTATAATGGTACATTGATATATAATAATATATTATAAACTTTCCGTCTGTTATTTTGTTTTTAGCGTATCTCCCCGATGAGTACCTGAGAAGTAAAAAGTTGTCTACAAAAGTTGATACTTATAGTTTTGGAATCATGCTTTTTGAAATAGCTACGGGACAGAGGGCTTATGAGGAAAGTCGGGCAAAAAAACTTTTGGTATGTTTCTAAGAAGCAGTTTCTCATTTCCCATCCCAAATCTTTGTCCTTTGTTGTTTTGTTTTGCAAATTTATTTGGCAAGATATGAATGATTATTCATCATGTATTTTTATTTTGTATCATAATATGATATATATCATGATTAAGAACTACAACGCAGCATTTATACTATTTATATTTTAGAAAGACATCATAGAAGATAGTGAAAATTTGGAAAATGTTCGGGACATGAAGGCTGGGCCAGATTCCGCAGATATTTTTTTCAGGATTATTACTGTAGGAAAAAGTTGTATTAGAAGATTGGCCAAGGAGAGACCAGAAATGCAAGCAGTTTTAAAGTCTCTTGAAGGGTTCTTTTCGCAACCGACAAGCATCCGTAAGTTTACCTCATGAAATTTTACAGTATATTATTATATATATTTTTATTCATTGTAGTGCATGTAAAAAGGATTCTATATTCCGACTTTGCTGGGTAATGTGTGACTCAAAACTCAATCTCAAATGTAATGTTGATTATAGGAACCATAAGCTCTCATGTAACTGGGCTTCCACTTTTATTTGAAATGCCATCTCGAGCAGCTTCATTAGCCCCTACAGCAACATCTATAGCAAATTCTAGACTGGTACGTGCGAAATATAGTACAGTTATTATTGTAGTACTGTGAGCCATACAACTTGGAACTTAGAAATACTAGACACTATAGTTAATACTTTTCTTGATATAACATCATATTATAACATAAAAAGAATGGTGTGCAACATTATCTTGTTTGTTTTTTGCTTTTGCTGACGAATTTATAATTATACAGAGTCCAGAAATAAGAGGCATCTCGGATATGAGAGCAGTAAGTCCGTATTGGTCTCCACAACAAATTCAACAACAACAACATCAACAGCAGCAGCAACAACAGCAACCACAGTACAATTTTTTACACAATCACCATCCTCATTACCAACAGCCACAACAACAACAACAAGTGGGTATATCGATACAACAGTATCCACAACAAACTCATGGAATTCCAAAGCCACAACCAGATTCTCTAGGGTCATCCCCAAGGAGGTCACCGTTGTCTTTCACTGCAACATCACATTCCCCTCTTCAAAATTTTACAAATCCTGTTACCATCAGTGATAATAACCAACAAAGTCATCCTCAACACCATATGAATATACCAACCGGAGGAGAACAACAACTACAACTCCCAGAATTTGTTGGATTTGTGCCAAATACACATAAAAATTCATTGGTACAACCCGTTCAACCTTTAGCACGTCTTCCAGACTCCATTAATACAAATACAAATGCTCATCCATCAAATCCGCCAGTTCTTCCAGTTTCAGATGATGGGTATTTCCCTGCAGTACTTTTACAAGATCAAGATTCTCAAGAATCCTGTGATGTGAGGAACTCGAGTAGAGGTGATTTTGATTGCAGCCAAGGCCCAACTACTGTTATTCCTTTGATAACAGAGCTTGGTATCAAGGATACCACTGATTCTGATGAATGAATGATAAGTGGTAGCGTAATATGTAATGGTTAAAGGTTTTTACACACACTTCTTTAATCAAGGAATTATTCTAATGTACCTAAATAAATAAATATTTTAAGAATAATAATTATTTTAGGAAAATATTCGGTATTATTATTCATAATTTTTAGTTTTTAAAGTATAAGTTATAATATAATATTAATTAATTGTTGACCCAAATGCCATATGCCATACAGTTTAAATTATTATCATATATTCTATATTCCAGTAAATACAAAATGTACAATACCTCCCGTAATTCTGCCATTTTCTGATGGGGCGGTGTGTACTCTGTACTCTGTATTTACCGACGATGTACGGTGTACGATAGACATAAAGTATTATACAATATAAAAAATACGCCATAAACCTTGAAATGTAAAATGTAGTTTCGTTTTCACTTTTTCTTAATGGACAACATTCCTAAAAAGATACTCAATAATAATTAGTAATTATTATATACTATCTATTAACTACATATTATAGCATTTAATATTTAGGATGAATAATTTCTTGTTGCACTTTGTCTTTGTTCTCTTTATTTGTTTTTCGTTCAATTTTTATACTTCTGCTTGTAGACAACAAGAACATTCCATTTTATAATCATTTTTAAAAGTTTGACTTACATTTATAATTTACATATATTATTATGTAGTACAGTAGTACATATAATATAGAAAATAAAATAAATTTACACAGCCTAGCGTAACATATATTTATGACTTTCGCAATCACAAGATGTATATTATATGAAATGTGAAATATTGTGCTTATTATTTGGGGAAATTCTATCCATATTAAATCATAATAATGCTGTGCAGAAAAGGCAAATAAAAACGAGAATAATGACACATCAAAGTAAAAAATAAATTAAACATTCCTTTTTTTTTTTTTTCAACGGAATTGAGTACTGGAAACGAATAATAATTATTTCTAATTTCTAATTTTTAGAACAAATATTTTTTTAGCATATTTGTAATTTGTATAACATGTAACAAGTAAAGTGTTAAAATAGCTTAGAAGCTCTAACTACGTTTGTCAACGCTTGTACTTGCTTCTGTTATTATTTGTTCCAATTATAGAAGGAGAATGTGAAGCGTCAGTTTTTGTCACACGTTTTTTTAGTTCTCGGGCATTTTCAGTGACCTGTTCATAAATTGATTGTTGTTCTTGTACGGCTGCCCTTACATATTTACGTATATCAATCTTTTGCGTAGGATGCGTAAGATTTACATCTTCAACGACACTTCCATCTAGACGAAAAAAAGGAGCTCCAATATGACTTGCCTCTCTTTTAACGACTCCTGTGCTGCGGACTGATGTCCTCAAATTAATTTCTCTTCTTGATTCGATATCATTTTCCACTAAAGAAGGAAGGAAAAAACTGAGAGTGGGTTCTTTGTAAACTCTATTACTGTGGCTGTATGAATAAAATGTTTCTTCATTATCTTGACTTATAATGCTACTACTACTAGTACTTTTACGAATATTGGAACTGATTTCCTCATCTTGCTCATCTCCTACATTGTTGTTTAGATTATTTCTATATAGTTTGGCTGTTTGAGCCAGTTCTTTATTTGAATAAGCCCGAATGTTTGGTTGTATATCTGTTGAAGTTAAAGATTTGTTAAATGCTATTCCTACTTTACTTTTAGTACTCTTTTTGTCACTTACTGGAAATAATTTTGAATTAGTTTTGAGAGAATTTTGGTCTACTGGGAAGCGAGACGATGTGGATGAAGGAAGTTTATCTTTGCTAAAATGTACTGACTTTTTCTCTATCGCTATTACTTCCGCTTGCCTCTCATTAGAATTTGAATCAAATGAGAGAGTGGATTTGTGATGAATTTTGGTATTTTCCTCAGTTAAAGTAAAAGTATTTACAGGATAATAAAAATTATCATTATTCTTGGTATTATTATTGAAATTGCGGTTTCTAATTACACTGCCAACATTATCCACATCCTTTTGTCTATCTTCAACTTTTTTTCTTGTGTAATCTGGATCAAATGTTTCAAAGGTGAATTTCGTAGAGTGTGGATCTTCATATTTAACAATAACATTGGACACCCGAATTGCTCGACTTCCTGAATTCCCACTACTTTGAGTAGTTTCAACTCCATCTTGATGAGCCAATTTACCTGTATAAATTTCATCCTCATCATCCCCGCCACCTGAAAAACCTCCACCTATACTATCCAGTCCTCTAAGTAGTGTTATTATATCCTTAACAGTATTTTTAACTTCAGGATTAGATATGTTGCTTTCTACTACTTTCTCCGCATGACCAACTTTCATCTCCTGCTTCAGTTGAGATACAGATTTCCTCGGCCGTAGATCTGTCTATATATGGAAGCAGTGTGTATGTGTTTCAGTTTGATCCTTAACATTTGTAATAGCAACATTTATCCACATGAGTATTGTGTATTATACGCATACATATGCTGATAACAAGGCAAGGTTTCAACTTTTGTGCTATCAATGGAGTATATGTACTTACTGTTAGTTTTGTTTTATGAATGCTAGTTTGTTGCCTTGATGGAATACTACTAGAATCACCGTCTTCAATTGAAGTGATGTCGTCAAAAGCATCATTATCCGAGCTGCTACTTCCTCCGTCCATTGTGATTTAAATGATTTTTTGGCCGTGGCGTGGGATTATATATGTTTAAATTGTAATCCTACAGGGAGTTTAGCTAATATACTTGTTAGTTTAGAAAAAGTATTGAAAGATGCAGGATGGAAGATGTAGATGAAGATGAGCGTATAATTATTACTCTACTCCTGAATCCTGAATAATTAGAAGTTTTGAGTTTTGAGCTTTGAGCAGTGCAGTTTGTGTGTGTAGTGTAGTGTTTGGCTTCGCTTCTATAATTTATAATTTATCAAGGCACTGTACTCTACTCTTTAAATATTTATAGATTACAGTGCCTTGGTAAATTTGAGTCTTCTTGGGTCCTATATTATACAGAAATTTTAAAACTAAGGAATCGTAACCTTGGCAGTGCAGTGCATGTTGAGAAAAATGGACAAAAGGAACATGTTGTGTGGTTTGTGTATGTAATATGTAATATAAAAAGAATTGCACCTTACACCACTAAATTTGATTCTTCAAAGACACAAAAATCTAAATTCAGAATGTATAGCTTTTGTTATAACATTGTAAAGTATGATTTTCTGCAAAGCACGAAGAGGAACAGTAGAGTTTTTCTTACGTAGTTCGTAGTAGGTCCGAGCTATATACCTACTGCTTGTTGAATACAAGAGCATCTAAGTCAAATGTAAATAATTATTTGAAAGAAATCTCAAATTTTCTTATGCAAAATATTTATGGGTTATGTATGTCAACTTTTAGTACTTTTTTTGATAAAACAATAACTATATTATATTATAACATGGTAAAAAATAGATTAACGATTATGCACTATGCATATCCGACAAATTCATGTGCATGTATAATTTAAGAAAACGGGAAACATTTCTGAAAATCTTGCCTTCCCGTTCTGAATTAGTAGATGAAACCACCTCTAATTTCTCTGGCTCATACCATAAGTACATAAAACATTTCAAGTTATAAATGTTTCATATTGTCACTTCAATAGGTATAACACATGACACATTTTGAAAACTATCATTACATAATATGTTATGTTTTCAAGTTTTGGCTAATTTTTAAAGTAATGCAGTGTATAAAATATACACATTACATATTATCATATTGTACATTTAGAATTTAGAGATATCACGAGCAATAAAAAAAACAAACGCGTAAACCATCTCATACTTCATGGAAAATAAATTAGTAGAAAAATTCTTTAATTAAGTAGTTAAATCTATGCCTAAACTTCGGACTTGTAATAATACTAAAGTAAAATTTATATTTTAACTTATTTTCCTTCAGAGTCCTTTTTCTCATCACTTTTTGTAGTGTACCTGTTACCTGTGAAATTTCTTCCGTCTCTAAGATTTCATAATATATTATATATTATTATGTCTCATGTGACTTTTGATGATTGGGCTCTTTGGATGATAGTAATTGTAATTGTACGTAAAAATAATTTCCAGTTCCTTCTTGACAATTTTTCAGAAAGTTGTTTAAATTGACAGCTGTTACAGCAAATGGGTGCATAATATCCTTAGATCCTTTTTATGATCAAGATAATTTTGATAATTACACACCATCATTCACTGTGGCAGCAAATCAAATTCAAGTATTTGGGGTTTCATCAACACTCTTTCAGTTTTGTGGACTATCTTGCCTATTTTTGGTGATCACAATTTTGTATAGAGTGTTAAACGGTGAAATTTGACTGGAAAACTTTTAGTTCAGACTTTATTGTTTCTGACTTGTGACTAAAATTTAATTCTAAGATTCTAAGAAAATCGTCAAAAATCTTGAGAAAGAGAAAAACTGTCTTGCAACTTTCACAGAGTATAAAATAGACTCTGATTCCAATCAATGATTACAACGTACAACGAAAAATTGGAGAGTCAAGACTGGAAACTAAATAAATCATCCAAGACTATATGTTATAGGTATAATATAACAAAAAGACCGAGCCGAAATACATTTGAGATGACTCAAAACTAAAGATATTTGAGTAAGCAAGTCAAAACTTTTGCATATATATGACACCTATAACTATAGAAAAGCACGTATGATGAGTTTGTCATATGACTACAACTTGTACAAGTATTGATGTGTCTAGAGTCTATTGTGTATAGATAACAGCTGTATATATTTTGTTCCTCTACCAATTATATGATTCAGGTATTTAGTAAACGAAAGGAAGAGAGAGAGAATTTTTTTGCACGCTTCTTTGGATCATATTATATTAATGTCGATTAAATTGGACATGTTAATAATTTTATATTGTATGCATAGTCATAATATTACATTGGGGTACTTTCTATCATGAAGTGTACATGGTACAATTTTCTGTTCGGTATAGTAATTCTTCAATTTTACAAGTTATATATTTAATATTGTATTATAATACTCAGTTGTACTGAGTACTGCGTTTTAGTACTGGCCTGGTAATACTCAGGTCTCATTTGAAAGTTTCAAATTGAAACTGTTTATCGATGGAAAACTTTTAAGGGGTAAATTGGCATTGTTCGATTCCTAGTATTAACATACAAAACATAAAAATAAAAATGTTTGACTTACTTAATAATACTTTTTATTTTCATTTTATTGAAAGTACTACATTTTTGTATGCTTTCTACTGACTCCTGCTGTCATTATCAACTCTAATGAATTTTAAGATTTTTGTGTATATATGGTTCACTTACTTATGTGTAGTTTTCGGCATCTATTTACATATTTTTTTTATCGGTTTTCTTCCCTAGCTTCACTAGAAAACTTTATACGAAATATGAATGAGTAATAATGTACATATATTACAGTCTCTTCTTTTCTATACATTAGTATTCAGCTGAATTGTTTCTTTCTACTTGTCGTCCGTCCGACGAGAATACCTCATAAAATAAAATACATATTACAGTTGACATCGTCACCTGAGCTCCGATTTCCGTCCATTGACATTAAAAATTCATAAGGTTTTTCCCTACTGATTATAAATATGATACTTAAACATTACAGACTTATACGGTAACCATATTCCTTTTGGAGTAAATTTTAGTGTTTTCTTACAGACACAGTTTAGAAGCCTCTCCATTCTCTATGAAATACCTACTACTTTAGGCAGTTTGTTTTCCATGTAATTTTCAAATTCTAAACGTCAGTACAATGTACTTTGGAAAATGTTTACTGTGCTTCAATAATAATGTAAAATGATTATATTATGGATATTTAAAAAAATGAAGCATCACAGCACACTCCTGTTATACACTACATTATCATTTATAATATATATTATTACTTTATAGTTTATGACATAATATGAGTAATGAGCATGACTGAGTGTGAAACGTGAGAATGAAAGTAATAATATATCCATGAGTTGCCAATAATTATAAATTATAAACGTATGTACACTGTAAAACAAATAGACACAACATATACGTGTGTACACACAGTAGTTTGTATATTATGCTCTGTATAGGATTTTTTATTTGATTTTTTTGACTATTAAAGTATAGAGGATTCTTACTTTACGTACGTGCCTGAAATCCGAGTAGGTCACCACAGCACATCCACATAATGTATTTTATATAATATATAATGCATAATATAATATTATAGTAATGTATAATAATATATTACCATATTCTATAACGTTATTTAATTAATTTAAATAATAATAATAATTATTCATACGTATCATTTTCGTCATAATTATTTTCATCACCGTATTTTGTTTGAAAGCTAACAATAAGTATACTTATCATAATCATACATTATATTGTGTATTTTACCGGATGTAACATCTTTTTATATTTTATTTTTTATGTCATAATAAAGAATAAAACAATTGTCTTCAATTCATTCAACTCAAATCAAGTTTTTACCATACCCTACATATTACAAATATTAATACATATTATTATAACGATCCACTGAATTCTCAAAAACGTAATGGAGGTGAGCATGATATATGTATATATACACATGTAATATTTACCATACATTTACCAAAATGTATCGTTTGGTCTTTCAAACACCTAAAAGCTAACAATTGAAGTTCTTGTTCAGTTTCTATATACTTTCACACACACCCATGTACTTGTTTTACTCGACTAAATTGGACAAACAACTGCGTTTTCGAAAAACAATCTTGCATGAAAGCTACAAGTTTGTGGATGTAAATTCATTATTTTACTAAATGTTTTTTGTTGTCTTTTTGTGTGCAATCAAGCATTTTAAAAATTATTATCGATTTTCGCACTACAGCTCACACAAAACACACCTTTCTTTCCATGGAATACAATTTCTCATTAAGATGCTAAATTTGAAAATGAACTTTTTTTTATATAGCTACACTGGTTTGGTTTATACATAATAGTAGTACTAACAATAATTACTATTATTGCTATTACTAATTATTGCGATTTAGTACCTAGTTACATTAACTCTGTAATACACCATGGTTATGTCTATCTTTTGTTAATTTTGTGGTTTCATACTAAACCCTTAAACTATTTAACTTTTTAAGGACCGTACTTATACCTGTAGCATTGAGTTTTTCATAATAACATATAGCTATAAAGATCAGGATATTATATTATTAAATATAACGCATTATAGAGTATCAAGAACCAAAGTGCCTAGGATTGTAGCACATTTTTTAATTGTATGTTCTAATTTTCCATTTTTTCCCTACAATATTCATCATAAGGGTCCAAGAAACATCGCATTTTTTGTATATATATATATACATACGAGCCTGTGTCCAGGCCTACGGCCTGGACTTCCGGCAGCTCCTCGATCGTATTATCTTTTTTTGACCCTTGACCATTTCATTGACCTTTTAAAATCGTATAGTAAACTTATGTCATTGTTTAGTGTCCTACCAATGGCCAATTAAAATCAGCAGCGTAACTTATGATTTAAACTTTTTACATAGTAATGAAATTTGGCATGTAAAAGTCTACAACTTTTACAGATTATAGATGCACGAATGTCTTTGTAGGCAAAATGTTGAAATGATTGTATTTCGGTAAGTTTGGACTGCGAGGAATTCCACTCATAAGTTTTTCGCACTCATTTTTTTATATGTTATACCAATACTTCCGGTCAACTTAGGACAATAAAAATAAGGACATAATAAAAATTTCAAGGGAGTTAGTTCTTGACCCGAAGTTTGTGAGCAGGTTAAAATTTACCACAGTATAATCATTTCAATAATTTCGCCTACATTACTTAAATGTAAAATTTATGCTTCAGAAGGTTACTGTCGAAAAGCTGCTTATGTATACAATTTTGTCGTGATAGAAGGTTAGAGTAGCTCAGAAAATAAATAGACAAAAAATAAGAAGCTATTACTTAATTTTTTGTTTCAGTTACAATTTTTCTACCGCGATTAGCTCGCGCTCCTGATAAAATATTATAGGAAATCATTTTTTCTCCAATATTTAATAATTTCGTAATAATAATTATTATTATTATCATTAACATGATTAACATGATAACCGAAGGATTCATGAAACAATGTTCTTTCTCTTATAATTTATCGTTGTTTTAATATTATAATCCTACTACGTGAACCCTAATTTAATCAGTATATTCATAAGTAGTGACATACGTCATATATATGTGGAAGGGAGTAATGTTCAGCAGTCAATAATAATAATTATTATAATAATATTGATACAGATTGTAGTGACTAAAGTTATACAGCATTGTATTGTGCATCAACAATGCTTACTCAACACTGCTCTGGACATAAAAAAAACTGCACGGCTCAGTATACTGCACAAAAGGTTCACTTTCGATACATTACGTAGTTCATGAAAGGAACCGTTTTGCGAAAACAGTCCGGAGTTTAGACCTTTACACAGGAGAATTAAGGTCAACGGATGGTCAAGGGTCGTTTTAACATACCCCAGGCTCTTCATTGGAGCACGGGCTTTTGATTTGTATGTTGCAAAAGATTATACGATGATTGTGTCAAAAGCCTTTAGCGCTTAAGTGCACACACGACATTACCAACTTATTAATATAGAAAGATATACAAATAATATCTTACGTTTTCTGTATATACATACATGTATGTTCGGCACATTGCACATTACATAATATTATAATGTGAGAGAAAAAGTAAAAGTATATCAATGTGCAAGTATCTTGGCATTTCATAGTTAATTATTGTTACAAATTTATGGATAAAAAGTATGTGTGTGAGACCGAAAAGGATTAATTATCCACAATATCATGTTCCAAAAACTTTTATAACTAGCCATTTAGAGACAATACAAAGAATACGAATTGGTAATTTGTTTTGTAGACATAATAATATGTATTGCAGTTGAAATAGTATTGAATGACAAACTTGGCATAGAATTTTTCATTCTCATATATACAAGAGTGGAGTGTAAGACAAATTTTGATCACATGAGGATGAATAATTCTAGTATTATAATGTATTCTGTATTCTAACGCATAAATATCCGTTGAATCATGTTATAGTGAAATATTTTACTAGTAGAGTACATTACATATTATAACATAGAGCTGTACACAATGATAAGATTTATAAAGTAGAATTAAAGGAGAATTAAATTCTTACGCATAATAATAATAATAATAGTACGAACTAATAATTACGGATGTAAATTTACTTACGGGTTTTTAGCCTTTCGGTAAGCAGTGAAACAAGATCTTTGTGTTATATTATGTTCTTCCACATAATATACGTATTATGTATTTCAACTACTTACAAAAACTTGAAAAAATGATCCTAATAATTCCTCTCTAATATTTAAGATTTTATAGACATGAGATATTACACAAGAAATTATCGATTAGTTTACACTTACTAGTAGTAATTAATAGCATAACGGATATAATAATATAATAATTATAATATACAATATATTTTTACATTGGTTTATAATTATTTACAAAGGACTAAATAATCAAATAATTCATAAGTCATGTCCACTCCAAATGCCAGAGATATTAATAATCATATATTGTAATTAATTGTTATTATTTGTACTGACAACTAAGGAAATAATTTTTTTGTGATGTTTTTTTTTCTATAATATAAACTTACATGTGGTGGTCGATGACTGATGAGGAAACACGGTGCTTCAAAAGATATTACATTTGGAATTTTTGATTTAAAAACAGTGTATCTTTTAGTATTTTATAATATTTACGGAAGATGTTGCCAACTTTTATTTAGAATACATATCATCCATAATTTTTCCAAAAGAAAGCCATGCATCTGAATTCTTTCCTTTGAGTAGAGCTATGTGTTGAATAACTTTACCCAAAATTAGCTAAAGAAGAAAAATAAATGAAAATTCTTTGAAATGAAGCCTCAAATCATATATTATTATTATGTAGTAAATTCACATAGAACATTGGATTTTAATAATAGAATACTTGCCAAAAACATTTTTAAAACAACTTTTAGCTACATGTATAAACCTTCACAAAAATAAATTCACATACCTGCAGACGTGGACGAACGTGTGGCGCAAGAATTTTATCTTTCATGACAATTTTTAAGCAATTAGACATTAGCTTGCATGCGTCATCTGATCCATCCTGGAGAATAGCCCAATCTAATCCTTCAAACACAAATTTTTCGGCAATATTCCGGGAACATAGGCTCTCTTTCACAACAGTAATGTTATTCTACAAAAAAAATATATACATATAAAAATTCAAAAAAAAAAAGCAAACCAAAACAGAGGTTAAGAAAAATATTTTCATGTTTCATATATAAATAAACAGATCAATATGTATTCAACAGCCTTAAAATTTACGCCTACAAGGTATCTTAAAAGATTACATTTTTACAATAGTGGTTAATAAAATTTATAATAAAAATGGTTACATATATAAAACAAAATAACAACAAGAATTGTGAAAAATGTTACCTGATTTTTTACAATTAACCTTACGATACTGGCAATATTGTAAGGTCTGGCAAGAGCATCAATTATTCTGGGAGTGATATAATTGAGCGGACGACTAGGAATAAAATCATTGGTCCGTAATTCTACAATATCATGCAAGAAACATCGTAGCCGGTTATTTCCACAAACAGTAGCTCTTCCCATTAATTGCGCCATCACATAATTCATATATTGTCCAGAAGCATCCACGTCTTTTAAATCAATTTCTAATTTTTTCCCTACATAGTAATAAGAACAAACAGAAAATATTATGTAAAAAGTTTTATTTCAATTTGAGTTTATAAATAAAAATTTAAACGAGTATTAAAGTATAAAGCAAGGAATTCACTCAGTGTTATAGATGTATTATAATATAATATTAAATATTATACATTATATATGTGAAATTTTTAGTATCATACCAGCTAAGAAAACGAGATTACATAGTGATTCCAAACAAGCATCACCAGTTGTTAAAAAAAGTAAATCTATTGTCTTTTGAATGTTATCCAAAGGGACAATTTCAGAATTGTAGAGTTCTGCTAGTAGACGAATTCCTCCAAGTGATGTTAAATTCCCCTTTAAAAAAAATATGCACAAACAAAAATATGTCATTATACATACGAGAATAAAAATGTATAAAGCATAATAATATTATATCCTATATATCCAAGTATTTATTTATTTATTTATTTATACTTTATTGTTTCATCAAAGAAAGAAGTATGAATGTGTATTGTGCATATATACTCACTTCTACAAGATGAACAATCCTTTCCTTGACTTTTCTTTCAAACTCTGAAACAGTCTCAGATACATGACAAATTAAACGTACATAAATTTGTACATATGCAGGTTCAGCAATGGATTTCTGTAGAATAGTATCGACAGATTTTTCTAATAGTTCAGGATTCGAAGTAGGAAGGACTTGAGGTAAATATCCAGCCATCTGAGACAAGGTACTCGCAGTGACTTTATTCAAAATTCCTTGTAAAGTCCGACCTTTTTCCAAACGAACATTACTACTATTTTTTTTATTATTATTATTCTTTTTAAAGCCATTAGATTTTTTTGCTCTTTGTCTACTAGCTGTTGCGATTCCAGCAGTAACTCTTAAGGTAGATTCATCCAGGTACGTGTTGTTGTCTACAGTCTTTGACTTCTCATCTATATTAACTGAAACTGTCGATGACGATGATGTTGCAGTATTACCACTATGACTTTCACTCTCTACTTGAACACTTGGTGCCCACCATTTGTTATGAGGTGTCCATTGTCTTGAACGCATTTCCAATAAGTCCAAAATCATGAATTGAATCCTTTTTGATATTGCCAATTTCTCTGATTCTTTAAGATTTAATTGGTTAAATAATTCATCCATCCATTCTTTCTTTGTTTCTTCCAATTTTTGACCAGCGAAAGTCAATACTACACACAGGCATTCAAGCGATTCGTCTACATCTGAGCAGCTGATAATATCTGCAACTCTTTCAAAAATAAACTTTGAAGAACAAGCACTTTCCACATACAACTCTGCAATAAAACGATGGAGTGTAACTTTCTTTCGTCTTGCTATCCATTCTTCTTCCATGGACATGGAAAATTTGGCAATTTCCTTATCAGTTGTAAGTTTCTAATTATAAACATAAATCATAAGAAACGAGATGTATATTATTACGAGTACAAAGATGAAATATATTCTATTAAACTTTTTGTATCACATGTTTTATATCATTTAAAATACTCAACACTATAATTACATCATATTGTTATAATATGTACAAATGTAACATGTAATAGATTGTGTACACATTACACATAAAACAAACAAAAAACCAACTCAAAATAATTAAATTATTATAATAAAAATTATTACTATCAATATTACTTTTTACTATAATGTTTCAGATATTATATTGACATACCTTTAACTCATGATGGATTTGAGTGTTGAGGATTGACCGTATCTTTGTGCCCGAGTGTTGCGTTCTTTGACTACTACATAAATATCCCATAAGTCGTGCATAGATATTCATATACTGTGTGTCATCCAAGGCTTTTGCAACGACCAATTGTAAAACTTCAGTTAGTTGTTCCTGATCTTCTGGCATTAAATTTAACCATCGTTTTCGAAGTCTTTGATAGTTAAGTGGACTGATTTTGTTAAGTACCGACCTCACCTACATATATACAAACATTTAAGTAAAAAGAAATGATTTATTATTATTATTAAATGATATCATTATAAAAATTAACGGGCAGTGGAACTTTTGACTCTGATTCTAAATACATTAGAAAATTTGTACCATCTTTGGAGCCCAGACGGCTGAATGGATTTTCATGATCTATATACCAAAAAATAGAAAATCACTCCGTGCATATGCTAATCATCATTAAAATCCTCGACTTTGTCTCAGCTAGTTGTAGTTTAATTTTCCCATCCGAGG
>JAQGBH010001204.1:0-35502 GCA_034698265.1 Sminthurinus aureus | reverse complement strand
CTGGAAAGTCCCATCGTTGAGTAAAGTGTCAACTTGAGCCCCATTTTGCGAGTAGCCTTTGACACAACAACAACAACAAAAATAAACCTGAGCCACAATTTTATTTTGTACTGATTTTTTCAACAGCATTAATTTTCTAATGAAAATCCATTTCGTGGAATCAATTAAAAGTTGGAATTGTCAAGTATTTATAAATTCAATATTTTATCCGTTCTTTGTGTTTTGTGAAAATTTTATGCAGGGATCAGAGAAAAGTGAAGTTTTAAATTTGACTTGTTTTATCAGCGCGTCTCAATCGCAATGCAAATGCAAATGAAAATGAAAATGATGGGCGTGTGCAAAAGGCCAAGTCTGAATTCCCAAGTGTTCTTGTGTAAGTTTCTTTGGATCCTCAATTCTTTGTTCTGTTCAGTGTTTTGTCTCTGTAAATTTTGGAGTTGCGATTGTCATTTTTAAGTGGTTCGTTGATTTCTTTTTGCAGCTTCTTTAGTCACAATTCTTGTAGTAATCTCTGCACATGTGACGAGTGTTGCGGCTGTGGATGAGTCGGGTGAGGGTTACTCCTATTTAAGTTTCTACCCGTCGAGGGAACGTGAGCAACAAGAGCAAAGTGGAGTTGAGAGTGTCCTCGAGAAACCAGTCACAACTTCCTGGTTGTCCCGGGTAACAAACAACTACCAGTTCAATTCAGTTCAATGAAGTGGAGGAAATTTCTCTAAATGTATAATTGAAATAATTGTTTTGATTTTGCAGCACAAAAGAGGATTTGGAGGTGGTGGAGGAGGTGAGTGGAATAAATCGTTCGAATTGTAGTTTCCTGTTAGCAAAACCAATGTCATTTGTAGTGAATGTGTACTCATTTGTGTTTTTTGTAATTCGCAGGGTACGGAGGAGGTGGCGGAGGTAAGAAAACAATACACAAATTTAAGGTTGCAGAAATGCATAATTTGCACATGTGTGAAATCTAGTGAAATTGTGTTTTAGGATATGGAGGTGGGACTGGAGGAGCCGCCGCTATTGCACAACAAGCAGCCAATCAAGCTAAAGCCGCACAAGGTACTTTATACAGATTCAAAATCAGCACAATCTTCAATCCTTTGTAATTTGTTGGCTTTAAAGTTTTAACAGTTGGTAATTTAATTTTCTGTTCACATTACAGCGGCTCAGGGAGCAGCCGCTTATCAAGCAGCCCAACAGGCCCGAGCGACCCTCGCTAGTCAAGCATCACAAGTGAGTTCTCACAATTCACAAAATTACGTACACATTTACCAATTTTAATTGCTCATGGATCAAAAATCAAACATCAAAAGACTGAATTTCTAATCTCTAATGTTTTTGATTTTCTTTGTTTTCTGTTGTAACTCTGTTAAAGGCTGCACAACAAGCACAGGTAAAAGTTTGGTCCGACGGATGACATTTGAGTGGTTGCCTATTTGTATTAAACCCCTTGTAATTCTCTGTGGATTTGAGGCGTGTCTCATTAAAACCAAATGCCAAAAAGCTGTGCAGGGTTTTAATGGAACATTCTTCAGGTCACAGGTGTAACCAATTCCAATAAATTTTGAGTATGATCGTGTGATTCAACAGGCAGTGACTGCGGCCAAGCAAGCGCAAGTGGCTCAAATATCACAAGGTACACTTACATCCTATAATATATTTACGTATTTTAATTTCTTGAATTTTCCCTTGATTTTGATGACTGTCAAACTTGTATTTTGTCTGTATTGCTAATCTTGATTCATTTTATTTCTAAACAACAGCGGCGATGGCAGCCCAGGTAAAAAAAACATGCACTTAACATTTTTACAATTTCTCAGGCATTTTTTATAAATTTTTTACTTGTAGCTTTGGCTTATTGGAAGTCGGCTAATTTTTTATTGAATTCCATTCATTTCCTTTTCCAGGCTGCAGCATACGCTGAAAGCACTCAAGCCGCGAGAGCTTCAAGGTAAAGTTTCATACAAAAACAAGTATTTCATTCTATCAGTTCCTCCAGAATAGTTTCGTTAATCACGGTTTTTCCAAAACTGTGTAATTTTTGCACTAGATGTACGCAAAAATGTTACAATATTTGAAAACGGAAGTTTAATTGTTTTGTATATTTCTAGTGCGGTACATGCTGCGGAAGCCGCCAAATTGAGAGCGCTAGCTGCAGCTCAACATTACGGTGGATATGCTGCGGAAGAACAGCTGTGGGCAGCCCAAAATGCCCTCCACGAAGCTCGGTACTAATTTCATTTGTACCTTTAATCTTTTTACTGCATGACTTAATGTAAAATGTAAAACTAATGAGATTTGTTTTTGAATGAGCAGCGCCGTCCAATCCGGACAAGCCCAAATGGCCCACCAAGCCCAACAAAATGCAAGGCACTTGTCTCAGAAACTCCAACACGCGCTTCACGATCTTGCTCAGTCACAAGCAGGTGAGAATATCATACGCGTTTGCTTAAACTGTCTTCAACTGTTGAACTTTGATGGTTATTCTCTGATTACCATTTTATATGAGCTCCAAAAGTAGTAATTGATAATTTGTTTTGTTTCAGCTGCTAACAAAGCGGCGTGGGCCGCAAGTTCAGCTCAATCCAACATCGGTGGCTATGGACAAGGGCACTAGACTGCAGACGTAGAGGACGCATCGGGGAAAGAGTGGAGCAAAAAATAAATACTCAGTCAATCCTACCTGAAAATAATTTTGTCTTCGTAATTTCCAATAAAAATGTACAAATTAAATACTTTTTTACACAAAACACAAATGTAAAAAGCCGAGTTCTCTCTTTGACTGTGTAATTTGCATTTTGCATTGTGCATGAATGTGGTATGTTGATTTGACTGAGGCCTTCTCTCTTCTGCTTGGTGAGTATTGATGTTGTCCATTGGAATTTGGATAGGTGGCAATCGAAGAGCTAATTCCGAGTCGTCCATAACTTCTCGCAATTCCACCTTTCTCTCCCCTGTCATTTTATTTCCATTTCCATTTTTCTCAACTCCTCGAGTATCGAGTACGGACAATTGACGATTGACGACTCTCTTTGTTTCCGTCTCCTTCATTTCCATTTCCCGTCTTCTTATTTATCGTGAATCCATTATCTGCATTCACTCACTCATTCCTTCCTTCACTTTTCCTCAAAAGCAGAAGAACTGTAAACTCTTGTGGTCAAAGTACATCCACGCACATGTTTTCCCATTTGCATTGAGTATCTACAATTGCGGATATTCAAATTAAGCTAATTGCGTATCATGTTTCGCCTTCAACAACTCCTCAACCCACACAACACACAACACGTCAACCTTTTAAACAGCTAACCCACTTTTCCCCTTTCTTTCATTTTTTTCAATTTCAAAGACAAAGGAGAAGAAATTGTATAAGAAAGAGTACCGAGGAATTACGCCACAGAAGCATAAAGCATAAAATGTAAAGCATCACATTTTGATATACCGTATACGCACATTCCACATTGCATTAAAACATGAGAAAAATAATAAAGAAGGAGAATTACAAGGACGCCCATCGGATTTGCTCATCGATATTAGAAATTAATTTGTGGTTTTTCCTTTTCTTGCTCGGTGCTCCTAGAGAAAGCATTTTCCATTGCATTGCTATTCCGCGTATATGCATGATTTTTGTCCATAAAATAAAGAAAGTAATATTCCTGAGAATGAGAATGAGGTAAGGTCCTAATAAAAAGGAGGAGAGAGAGCGAGAGAGAGCGACATGAGTCATCAGCCATCAAAAAATAACGTGGAGCGGAAAGAAAGGGTGAAGAAAATTGGTTTCTACTTTTGACTCCGTCCGTCCACATTTCCACTTTCTACTTTCTACTCCTCCTTTTGTTTTCCCTACACAGCAAATTGAAAACACATAATCTCGGCTATTTTGTTTCAACTTGATTTTCTTACTCACATTTTCATCTCCGCCTCCACCAAAAAAAACAAGAACAAGAACACGACGAGTAAAAAATCCATTTTATGATTTGATTATTCCCATTTTTTCCGCCTTTTCCCTCCCAACTTGCACCTTTCATCAACAAATTACTCTACATTTCACATTCTATTTGTAGATTGGAGATTGGAGATTGGGCGAATGCGGGGAATTGGGAATTGGGACGTGAAGGCAAAACCTGTTTGGTTCTTGTTTCTATTTATTCCATGTTTATGAGTGCAGAATGTGTTTAAAATGCTGGCGTAGTTTTGTAGTTTTGTAGGGATTGGTGAAAAAAGGATGATTGAATCGGCGGAAATGCCGTTGTGTTGTCTCGGGTCTGGAGTCTCGAGTGAAGGTGGCGATGGAGGTGGGAAAAGTGTAACATTTATTAGGAGAATGGAGAGAATGTGGAAATGATCCTGTTTAAATAAATGTGTATGCAAAGTGAGTGTTTGGATTGGGTGCGATTGGATCCGTTTGGTTTGGCCGTTGGCCGTTAGTTAAAGTAATCAGGATAATCTGACTGATGATGAGAAATGTGGGTATTCGCATTTGTATTTGGTATTTGGGTATTTGGCTGTCACTAAGAATTATCCTCATTGAAATTTATTGTTTTCCCCCAAATACCCCATCCCAGTCCAAATTCCAAAACCCAAAACCCATACAAATTTCTCTCTTTTCTCTTTTCTCTCTTCACATTCACACAGCTTCACAATTCACAAGCCGACCCGACGCGGCTCAACTCAGCTCCAGCCGACTTTCACCCCACTTTCTGCTTTCTCTTTCTGTTCTGTAGAGAAGAGCACACCTGCTTCTAGGTTTTGAGCGTGGCTGTGTGTGTGTGTGTGGAAATGGAGTTGAGTTGGATATATCATTTTCATTCATATGCCTGAAATTTAATTAGGACCAGAACGTGCTTTCAACTTTCCGTTCATTCATCCAAATTTTCTCGGGGGCATCAAAGAGCTTCAAGCCTCCGGCCTCCAGACACCAAAATCCAGACAACAACAGCTAGACAAACACAACTCACGCCTCAAGACACACATGAAAGAAACAGCCGCTCTTTCTCTTTCTTTTTCTTTCTTTCCCCTTTTTCTCATTCCACAATCTAGAATCTAGACTAGTTTTGTATCTCTCTATTTTTTGTATCAAATTGTATTAAAACCAGTCGGATTCCCTTCTCTTCTCTTTTTTCTCTCTTCTGTCCGATTCAATCATGTGCAAAATTCTTATGGCCTTAGTCCATTTCCATTTTGCTGGAGGTAGCGGAAAAATATGGTTAAAAATTTAATATATTCCTCCCTGTCGGCTTTTCCTCTTTTTCTCCTTTTTTCTCTTTCCCTCTTTTGCTTTGGCATATCAATATGAAATGATGATTTGATCCGATGCGATATGAGACTTTTGAGAGGATAAGAATATTGTAAATGTTGCATTGTTGTTATTGATATTGGTATTGAGGTTGAGGTTGATTCCGCTTCTTTTCCTCTTTTCCTCTTCAATTCTCCAGTCGAGTCGATTCGAGTCGAGTTGATTTGATTGGGATTTTATTTGCAATTTTTATGCGAGTGCAAAACGGGACTTGAAGTTGGGAAGTTGAAGGTGTGTGGGAGAAGAGGGAGAGAAGAGGGAGAGAGGGAGAGAGGGAGAGAGGGAAAGTGGGGAGCTCATAAAAAATGGAGTGGGGAATAATACATGGCCCCATCCATCATGTCTCTTTTTTCCTCTTTAATATCATGATATCATTAGTCATCAAATTTCCTCACATTATCATGCAGACAGAAAATAGACTACAAACTGTGCAAACAGCATAATAGACTCCCAACAAAACCAAATCAAAATGAAAACTCTACTTTTTTGACTTTCACTCCAACTTGAGACTCGACTTGAGACTTGGGAATTCAGACTCGAGAATCCAGACTCGAGACTCGGGACGCAGACTGAGAATGACAAAGAAAAAGAGGTTCAACCTGAGAATTGAGAATGGGATGGTGAAATTGAGAAGGGCCGGTGCGGTGTGGTTCCAACTCTCGACTCTTCTCAACTCAACTCGACTCGAGAGTCATGAGAGAAATGCCAAATGGTAAATGTGAAATGTGGGAAAATCTCCCACTTTGCTCGCATATCCGTATCAACATGTTCACATGAAATTGTTCAGTAAGTGGATCGACCGGATCGTCCAGAGTCGCTCAATTTCCAATTCCAATGGACACAACAGCACAGCACAACACAACACAATACAACACAGTTGAATTTCCAGTCTCAGTCTTGAGTCTGTTAGCTGACAATAAAATAAAATACATGCAGAACGGAGCTGCATATGAAAAATGCAAGTATCGGGTACTTTCTGTGAGATATCTCTACATCTTTTCCCTTATTTCTCCCTCCTTATCTATTATGACCAACTACCATTTCCATTTCTATTTCTACCTGAGCTCAGCCGAGTCGAGTTGAGTTGAGATACGCGTTTAGTGTGCAGTCTGCACTGTACGCTCCTCAACTGGGAATATTTTAAATGTACTAAACAGAATGGGGTGGCCGTCATCATCATCATTTTCATATTCTCCTTCCATTTCCATCCCGTTCCACTCCAATTCACACACAAATATTTGCAAATGTGGATAAATATATTCATCCGCTCAGCTCAGATAAAACAGCCAGTCAAAAATCCATCCTTTTGATATTTTCATATCATACCTCCGAGATACCCAGCACGGAGTAGGATTTGGGGGAAAATAAAGAAACCGGAAAAGTGGAACCTCATTTCGGCTCTGTGTTGAGTATTTAGAAGCAAACTTATGAATATGCATGAGAAATATAATAAATAGACCAAAATCCACCTTTTCCCATTTTTTCATCAAGCCATCCTATCCCTCTTTTAATAGTCAAAGTCTCTCTTTTCTCTATCTTTTCTCTCTCTTTTCTCTTTCTTTCTTTCTCGTGGAATGGAACTCCAGCTACTACAACTACAACAATAACAACAATAACAACAACAACAACTGGCACCGAATCCAAAGTAAAAAAGAGACAGACTCGGCTTGAGTGGGAAATGTGTGCTGTTTTGTATAGAATATAGAATTGAGAATCGGGAATCGAGAATCGAGAATCGAGAGAGTTGAAATAGAATAGAAAAGAGAAGAGAAAGGAGAGCAGACACTTGTGTGTATAAATGGACTAATAAAATGTATCTGGATGGATATAAAAAGTAAAATCCAATACGGATCGATGGCTCTGCTGTCTCTCCTGTCCATCCGCTTCTTCATACGCTCGTTTGTTCGTTAGGCAGAAAAGTCCAGGCATTTGCATAGGACCTACAAGAACAGAGCAGAACGTAAGGGAATGGGCAATTGAAGAGACAGACGTTGAAAAAAGACAGAGACAGAGTGTGAGAAAGCGGAAAGTGTTATGAGCTACGACATGTTCACTCTGCACTCCAGCCACAACTCGGAGTAGAACGAGACAAGGTGAGTCTCCTATTTATTTACAAGTACGTAATACTTCCTCCTCTTTTCCTCCACATGCACAACAAACTAGGAATACAACATGCCGGATGCTCCATATGAAAAGCTCAATGCTCAATGCACAACAGAGCACAGAGAAAAGAGATGGACAATAAAAAGACAAAGACAAAAAGATGATGAGGAAAACATGTTGTTCACATTATATTCAATTTTACTTTCTGCTCCTGCTGTTCTCTTCTCTTCTCTTCTCTTCTTTTCTCTTGTATTTTCTTGGCCGTTGGCTGAATTGTGAATATATTCCCATTTTCTGTGTTGTCTACATACGTCACGTCAACATGCAACGGAACATGAGCATGAACAAGGAAAGTAGAAAAAGGAGAAAAAGGAGAAAGTACTTAGGGCAGAAAATAGAAAATACAAGTCATATCCTTTATTTCATTTCATTCATGTGTTGTTCAATATGGGCAATGTCGAATGTGGAGTGCAGAATGTAGAATGTACAAAGAGAGAACGAGAGCGGTTTTGAATGGCATGAGGAGCAAATAAAATAATTTAGGTATGTTTCAGGTAGGTAATCGATCACGAACCGATCCATTTCCATTTCCAATCCCAATTCCAATCCATCGACATCGGCATCGCATCGGCATCGCCCCTCACCGGCTCCGGCTTTTCCCCATTCTCCCTCCCTCCCCCTTCAACTCGACTCATTTCATTTCTTGGTTCAGGTAGGCAGTAGGCAGAGAGTTGTAGTGTGTGTGTTGTGTTGTTGTTGTTGGTAGGGCAGAGCGGATTGACATGGAATTGTGTTCTCTGGGGTGTGTGCGATACGGTGCGGGGAAATCCATATGTAGACTACTCATAATGCTAATGGTAATGGTGAAGACGGCTTTCCCTAAGTGGCTTCTTCTTCCTCTCTCTCTCTCTCTAGTCTATCTACACTCTACTCTCTTGAGTCAGTCAAGGAGCTGGGCTTGAGGAGACGAGGGAAGGAGAGAGAGAGAGAGAGAGAGAGAGAGAGGGAGAGAGGTGAGAGGCGGGAGCGGTAATGGGAATGGCAACTCTATTACCTCTTGTACATATTTATATTATTTATTATTATAATATTATTATAAGAGAGTTAAGAGTAATGGGAATATGTATAAGAAGAAGGCGGTCTTCTCTTGAGGTGTTCCGTCTGTCCGTCGGGGAAAAGGGAAAGCAAAGGAGAATAAAGATAAGCCGTGGATTTTTTATATAATCCTGCAGGAAAATTTCCATATTTCCCCAATTTTCATACGTATATTTATTTTCATGTATGGCTTTCTCCAATCTATTTTCTATCCCTGTCTCCGTGTGTTTAGCTGTAGCGAGTAGAATGTAGCAGGTAGACGAGCAGGGTTATGTTAGTTTGTCTTTATTCAGTTTAGCCAGAGTGGAATAAAGAGTTTCCCCCTGACCCACATACACACATACCCACAACCCCAGATACCAACTACACATTTACATAACACACTTCACTATACTATACTCTCCTATACTCTATATACAATATGTATGAAGAGAGCCAGAACCAAAGTGAGCTAAAGCCCGCTGATATGATATGTTTTTGGGGAACAATGTTATTTCATGTTGTGGCTATTAAACCGCACTATGAATATGAATATCAACATTCTTCTCCTTCTCCTTCTCTCTTTTCTGTAGCTGTGTCAATTGAATAGCACAAAAGACAATTATAACTCGTTCTACTTCTTCTCTCTTTTTACACTCTCTCCTCGCTATACTAGCTAAACCAACTGCCTCTCTCTCTCTTATTTTCTCTCTTATTTCCCCACTTAGTTTTATCTCCCATTCTTTACTTTATTCTTTATTCATAGTCTAGTTTATTCAGTCCAGTCCATCCAGTCCGATCCATCCATCCAACTCAACAAACATTCATTCGGCCAACCTGGAGCAAATGGCAAGTACAAAATAGCAAATAGCCACGTACACCTTGAACATTGAACACCTTGAAAACCCACCCGATACCTTCTCCTTGTTTTACTACTCGACTATTGGCAAATGTATTAGCATTATCAACTAATCAAGTGCTGGAAGTGGAGCTGCCCTGTTGTGAAAACCAGTCCATCATCGTCACAGTCACAGTGCCAGTTGTCGTCATCATCATCCTCATCGTCACATTCAAATTGAATCGAAAAGGGAGAAGAAGGTGAAAGAGAGAGACTGGCCGTCCCGCTGTCTGTACGTCCACACGATACACAATAGAAAGAGAGAAAGGGAGAAGAAAAGAAAAGGAGTAGACTCTTCGTCTTACATCATATCACACGTAGGGCCAAAAGTAAAAATAAAAGAGAGAGAAAGTGGCTAACGAGACACGCACAAAGGCACTCACAAAGTCAGTCAGTCTATTCCATTCCATCCAATTCCAATCCCAACACAAAATCAAAACCCAGAAAATGAAAAGCATATTCTCGCTGCTCATATCTAAAGTGTAGAAAGTGAATAGTGTGCAAAGTGTAGTGGAAGAGTGCAAAAGTGGAGGCATGCTAAATCTAAATCTACATCTAAAAATCAAAAAGCCAAAGTAAAAAGAGCCATTGAGAGAAAAGGGGAAAAGTGAAGAGTGAAGGAGAAAAAGAGAAAAAGAGAAAAAAGAGTAGCCAACGGCATATCTAAAAAGAGTAAAAGGGGAGAGAAAGTGAGTGGAGAAAGGAGGAAAAGGCTATCGGCGGAATATATTGGCCAATCTCTTCTCTTCTCTTCTTCTTCTCTGCTAATACTTTCCTCCGTTTCTTCTCACGAACAGTTCTTCTCCCATTTTTCCATACATATTCTTTATGGCTCTTTCCATCCTCATTCCTCACTCCTCACTCCTTCACTTTTCTCCTCTCCTCTTCTCCTCTTTCTCTCGACTACTTTGACTTGACTGCTTGTTTGCATGTGGGATTTTAGTGGTGACTCCTAACGTTTCCTCTCACTGCACCGTCTTTCCTTTATCGTGCATCCTCCTTCGTGCATCAGCCATCCTGTATCGTGATCCTCCTTTCCATTGTGCTCACTTTCATCCCTCACTCACTCTCCATTCTCCCACTGGACTCACACCCATATTCCACCCATACTCCAACTGATACTGACAAAATGAAACCGAGATGAGAAAAGACTGTAGTGAGCTAAGAAGAAAATCCCAAGCCCAAATCCAAATCCAACTGGAAAGATCCATATTCAAATCCAAATCCGACTCTAACTACAAACAAATGGAAATGGAAATTGGAGCCTGAAGAGTGAAAGAAGAAGAAGAAGAAGATCAAGTTGAAATGGAAATGTAGAGTTGAGACGGATTGAGATTGTGCATCATGAGAGATGAGAGCAAGATGAAGACGACGGAAGAGTGGAAGAGGGAAGCAGGTCAAAGACACGGTCAAATGGGGAGTGAATCCGAATCCGAGTTAAGTAGTCCTCCTAATGTCCACATTTCCATGTGACTCGTATCGAGTGTTCAGTGTCGAGTGTTGTGTTGTGTTGTGTGTAAGTGAGCGAGTGGATTTAATATGAACATGCAGGTAAATATTGACAGTCGTGGGTCGACTCCGTCATCCTCGTCGCTATCACCGTCCTCATGACTCCCATTCCCATTCCATACAACATAATTCCTCTCTGCAACCCCACGAGCTCAGCTCACAATCACTTCTCCGGATGTGCAAGTGCAAAGTGAAAATGGGCAACGTGAACATTCCTAATAGTCACAACAAATTAACCAAAACTTTTCCATTGTCTTTCAACTCCAGAAACGGAAATTTCCAAAAGAAACGGGTAAAAGGTGAAAAATAAAAAGTGTCAAGTGTAAATAAATTTCTCAAGTTTTCCATTACTTTGAATTTTGACTTGTGAATTGTGAACAGTGAGATTTGTGTTGTTGTCAAGTGAGTCAAAATGAAAGTGTGTAGATAAAAAGGGTGTTTTTGTTTAGTTTGGAAAAAAGATGGAAATGGAATCGGGATCAGATTTTCATGTACAGTTAAAATGGCGAGGTTTGGATTTGATTTCAATGGTGCTAACGGTTTCAGTGATAATCAGCGTGATAATTGTTCGCCTCATTACGCTCCTCCGAGTTGGGACAAGTGCGAGAATCCCGAAGAGTGCTGCTGTTCCAAAGGTAAGGAAAACGATGACAAAGGACGAGGTGAATCGGATGGCGAATCTACTTTGCGTAATTAGCTTGTGTAATATTGGTGAAAGTGGTGAAAGTAGTCCAAGTGGAAAACATGGACTTTTGGCTGCGGGGGAAAGTGATAATAACCTTTTAAAATTATCCACAAATTACAGTGAGAATTATTATTATTATTCCAACTCTTCAACAAACGGCTGGATCCGAAATAATATCGGAATTATCAAGTTTATCAAGTGTCAACTACACCAAATAATAATAATATTAACCAGTGGCATTTTTATGGACAGTCTGCATCCAAAAACCATTACTAAATAAAAAACATCATGTGACAACGAATAGAGAAAATTCTGAATCTTTTGTCTTTTGTCTTGTGGAGATTCGGACTCCAAATTCCAAATTCCAATTCCAATTCCGAATTTCCATTTAAATAAATAATAATAATGTTGTTAAAGTGAAGAATGTGAAATGTTTATGAATTGTTCAAATCTCCAATGTTGTTGAAACGAGTGGAGCTGGAAAGAAATAATAACAAAAATAATACTAATAATTGTGATTGTAGGCAGAGGAAAACGGATGATGATAATAATAAAACTAATAATAAAAAGGAAAGGAGGAAAGAAAAAGAGAAGAAAAGTGCTAGAACATTCTCTATTATAATTCTAGTTAAGACAAACATTGTAAAACACCATGATCGATATTTTTGGTTCGGTCAAAAGTTTGCTGAAACTCGGCAGCGTTCGTATTGACAACGATGTGTTTCGCCTGCATTACAAGTTGGTCCATTTATTTATTTATTCTCCATTTAAATGCCTACAAACTACAAATTGTTCCAAAAAAAACACCATGATTTAAATGTCTATTCTTGTTTTCTTGTTTGTCCTTTGAATTAATTATGAAATGAAGGCTCACAACGATTATGCTCGTAAGTTTTCCATGCCCTAAATCCTTATGTTTTAAATTCCATAAAAATGTTGGTTGTCGGCGGCATAAAGTTTATATGTATTTAAGCAAGGGTTTGTTTGTTTGTGGAAAAGGTGTTTTTCGCCATTCTGGTGACTTGTAGACAATATATTGGAGATCCAATCGATTGCATCACCAACAGTGACATCAAAAGAGAAGTCGTCAACGTACGAAACTTTTCATTACAAACTAAAGCAGCATTTTGTACTATTTTTAGACTATTCAAGTTTCAAGTTTTTTAATGATGCTTTCAGACCTTCTGCTGGATTCACTCGACCTACACCGTCTCAGGTAGTTGTATTTTATGTATTCTTATCCCTTTCATCAGTCAACAATCAATAGTGATTACAGATTAAACCATTGTCATTTCATTGTCTTGGTGAGATGTCATTTTGTCATTTTGTACAACCATTTTTGTTCCGCAGTGTCAGCCGTTCTGCATCAACAGCAGCACTGGACTGGGGTGGACTGGAGCGACTCCAAAAAGGGTGGGAAAAGTGGAGAAAAGGGTGAGACACATTTTTATTTTTTATACCCCACAGAAACCAAATCTAAATACATACTAGAGTGTAGAGAGTTTTCTCCAGGGTTTTTTACGCTGATTTTTCTATCGTAATATTTCAAGGGATTTTAGCCCACCCGGGTGTTCGAGGTGTAGTACCGAGCGAAAACGTCAAATATCACAAGTATTATCAGGTAAAATATACCAACATTTTTTGATTTCCATAATATTCCATATCGTTCAAAATATATCAAAATATTCAAATTGCCTAGAGCCATTTAATCAAAGTGAAGTTGGAAACCTCGACGGCCTCTGGCACATTTATTTTTCACATTTCTTTATTTTTTCTTCTTGTAATCTGGATTCTGAATTCTGTAAATTTAATTTATTTTCAGTGGGTCTGTTTCGTCCTATTTTTTGTAAGTATCTCGCATTTCGAATCTCGATACATGTGTAATATTTATATCAAAATATAATAAATGTGTATGAATGCATAAAAACCTCAGTTTCACCATAATATTTCCATTTTCCACACATTTCGAGACCTATAATAATAATATATTATTATATGATTATGCTAATAACTTTTTTATGCTTATTGGGATTTGGGCATGGTGTGACCTTGACCTGAATTCATTGCTGGATGTGAGCAGCAAGCACTTCTTTTCTACGTACCGAGATATCTATGGCAGACCTTCGAAGGTGGAAGAATAAAGGTAACAAAGTAGAAAATTATGCTAGATTTATGATTATTATTATGGCATATTCTAAAGTCTACGGTCTGGAATTTCCATGAAAAATGTTGAATCTTTGTTTGTCTTTGATTTTATGTAGAAATTAGTCTTTGATCTTCACTGTCCAGTTGTAGATCCAGAAAATAAAAGGACGCGGAAAAAACTGATACTTGATTACTTTGTTGTAATTTTATAATACAATCATACTAATGTATTTATATCAACATTTACATCTTACGTATTGTCATTGTTATTGTTAATGGTGCATTGAAAATTGGAAATTGGAAATTTCTAACATGATTACTTTGAAAAATAATTTTCAGAGTCATATACACAGTCACGATTTGTACGCTTACCAATTTTTCTTCTGTGAGGTTAGTCTCGATTACACATTAAAAATACCTACAAAAAAAGCAATAACCATGTTTTTTGTCACCTTTCTCTAAATTCTAAATTGTAAATGATTTGTATTTGTTTAGCTGCTGAATTCGATTAACGTTTTCGCTCAAATTTACCTTACGGACATATTCCTTGATTACGAATTTACAACATATGGAAGTCGTGTGTTGGGATTCATGGAGGTTTTTGATTCAATATTATTATTCATTTTATTTACTTGTTTTGAATTTTGAATCCTTTATGCATAACTACAAAAAATACTTTAAACATGAAAATTTAAGGATGATCAAGAAGACAGACACGACCCTATGACAGCTGTTTTCCCAAAAGTGACGAAATGCACATTCAATACATACGGGCTTTCTGGAAATATAGGTTAATTACCGTACAATTTAACATTAAAGTTAATAGTTAATTTATATTGATTTCCATTTAAAACAATTTTTCGACAAAGTAGGGCTTTTCGTACATCATTCGAACGGAAATTTCATGCTGAGTTCGAATATGGTGGTTAAAATCGAATCCAAAGTCAAATTTTTGGGTTATTTGAAAAAATTTGAAAATTTTTGAAATTTTTTTTTTAAATTTAAGTTTAATATATTTATGTATGTAATATTTACCTATAGTGAACAACGATGTGCTCTGTGTCTTGCCTGTGAGTTTTTTTAAATAATATTATAAATCAATATCATCCAAGCATACTCTTTTGCACATGTAAAATATTATGCTTTCTACTTTCTATAAATAATCAGATCAATAATATCAACGAAAAAATCTACGTCTTCCTCTGGTTTTGGTTCATTATTCTCGCGTTTGTCTCGGCTTGTGACGTTGTCTACAGGTAAAAAAACAAACATTGTTTTATAATCCATCCTTTTTCCTTTTGAATATTAACAAGGAATAATTGTGACTGTTGTCAATCTATGTAAAATCTATAATCTAAAATCCACAGAATGGCAACAATATTATTTCCCCCGCTTCGATGGAAACTGTTGTCACGAAAAGCGGCCGGTAAGACCACTTTTTGACCATTTTTCTACCCTTTTATGACCACTTTTTGACCATTTGTCTACCATTTTATGACCATTTTTCTACCATTTTAGGTCACGACATAAAAGACATTGCAAACAAATGCAAGTTTGGCGACTGGTTTCTTTTATATCAACTGGCAAGAAATATTACTCCTTCAGTCTTTCGCGAACTAATTCAAGATCTCGCCAACAGACTTAATGGACGAGAAAGGAAGTACATGAAAAGAATCTGGATTTGAATTTGATGCGAAGTCACTAATAAATAATCATCAACTAATTATCTCTCAATCATATTTTCGCCAACATCTACTATAAATACATAAATATTATTACAATAATAACATAATAATAATAATTGATACATTAATATACTTACATAAAATATTATTCTCTCTTCCCAAATTATTATAGACACGTAGAAAATCAAGAACAAGAAAATCAAGATGACGAAGAACGAACAAGAAATAGAAAAACTACGATGCTATAATAAAATATATACTGCCACGTCAAATGATATGATTGAGGAATAAATAAATAAATAAATAATACTTATAATAAATAAATAATAGGTAAAGAAATCTGTATAAAAACAAACATTATATGCCTTCCCATCGCCTTCCGATAACAAAGCAAAAGAACTCCCAATATGAAAGAAAGGGGAAAAAAATCTGGAGATTTTACTCTCTTTTTCCCCATCAAACTATAATAATAATTTTCTCCAGTTATAATAACTAGTATATATATATAAACTTGCTAAGGATAATTATTTTACTGTGTTGTGCGTGTGAGACGTGTGTGAGTGAATTTTGATGTAGCTCTTGTTGTGGTTAAAAACATATAAATATATAAATAAATTGTTCATTATTCAAGTCAGGTTCATGTCAACGATTATTGCTCAAGATATTCTCATCTCTCTTCTACACATGTTCAACAGACAAAAAAATACATCCTAACTTACATGTGAAAGAATGAATGATGATAATATTATTTACACAACGAAATGTGAAACCACACCACCTTGTAAACAGATAAATAATATGCAACGACACAGAGAGAGAAAGAAAAACATTATTGAATGTTGGTACATAAGTAATAAAAGTAAACAGTAAATATAATATTACGATATCTACTTCTGTTATAATCTTATTGCAATAAAATAATAATATGACGAGAAATTTATAGAATAATATTATCATTTATAAAGTATCTAGTGACGAGAATGAATGAAAATATGTACATAAATATTATCTTCTGTAGATAAAAAACATTTAAAAATATATATAAACTATAATATTATTGAAAAAAAAGGTGTGGAGCCGGAAACCGCATACATATATTATTATTATACATTATGTATTTTGTCTACAAAATCTACAATCTACAAAACAAAGAAACGTTCTTTCTCGATTCTCGAGCACATGTACACATGATACATTATATGTAAACTGTAAACTGTAAAAAAAAGAACACACTGGAGCATATAAAATGTACATGAAGCAATAGCACATTTAACAATAAAATACAATAATAATAATTAAAAGTTTACCTATTATAAATAATGTAGACTGTAGAGCACTTACTTTTGAATAGATCTCTTGATTATGTATAAAAACAAATACCTACCTACCTATATATACAGTACATATTAAAATATATATATTATTAATTATTATACATAATAATTTTTAAGCATATTCTATATTATGATAATAATAATTCATTATGTTATGCAAGTATTATTATACTGTAAAAAAATAATTAAATACCTAAGTAAATAAATAAAAATTTATGAGGAAGTTCAACATTAAAAAAACATTTATTTTTTAATGAGAAGCTCGCTCTCATATAACAATTCATTGTTTTATACATGTTTTTAAATGTACAGATAATACATATTTACATCTTTAGACAGAAATCAGACTGCTAAACTCAGCATTTCTAACTTTAAACATTTTAAATATATATAGAGAGAGGAACAATTTTAGAAAGCACAATATATGAGCAAAATCAGCTACATAATAATATATTATTATGGCATACAAAATACAAGTCTTTTAAGTAGCATAAATGCGTTTGTACATATTTTTTGTTTGAAACTCTTTTCTATATTTATAATTTATAACGTACAAAACTAAGTGTATACGTTTCAGTCAGGTAATCAATATTTAATATTTTTAGGTATTTTGTGATTAATTTCTACAAAAATAAGAGTTGTATATTATGATGCTTCATAGGTAATACAAAAGATGAGATAGTCTCTCATGTGGTAGGACTGTTATGAGAGCAACACCTGTGAGATAGGCTAATTTATGAGCATATTGACACGGAGCTGGAACAGCAACTGTGCCCGACCAATTGAAATACATGTGGCACAATTTATAAGTCAGACGTTGAATTTTATCAGGTGAAAGGCCCTGCTCATCATGAAGAACGTTGTAACTTGTAGGAGAAACAGTCCCTTGTTTCACATTTTGACTCACAAGATAAAAATCCCAGCTATACACACACAAAAAATAGTCAAAATTAAAATATTAGCTTCAAGTTTCAATAAGAGATTGAGCATGGATTTTATATGAGAAATATCACAAAAAAAAGAGAAACAGAATTAAAAATGCATAATAATATGGAATACCGTTCAGGTAGCGTAATGATGTCATCAACCACGGTCCCAGGAATTGGATTTGATATTCCTCTTTGAGCTGAGAAAATTCTGGTGTGTAGTTTTTTGGTGCAGACGATAAAGGAAAATTTTGGAAGGGGTCGACGCTCATGTGTGTAGATTACATTCAAGGCATTCTGTCAAGACAATATCAAAAATTGAAAAGCATAAACACTTCCGTGGTAAATGTATTTTTTTTTGATGAATAATGAATGTATACTAATAATATTTTTATGTAGTCTTTTCATAATATATTTATAATTTATAATTTAAATACCTTGATTTGAACAAGTTCTGTATTATACACAAAACACAGCTGTCCTTCGCCAACTCCATCTCGATACATAATCACTCGATCCGGAAGTCGATCATTTACACTTTTGTAGGCACGAATACATTCTGTACAAATTCAACCCAAAATCAAAATTATTTATTATTCTATTTTATCATTGTATTTAGCATTTAGTTACAACTTTAAAACACACACAGTATTATGAATTATGTGATACTGAAAATAGCATAATAATATAATATATAATTTACTTGTAATATCTTGACAGAGATTTGAACTCAATTCTTCTTTATTTTTATGATATGAGACTGTGCTATAATATTTTGCCAATGTTTCAGAAGTTGAAGCCACCATCGCACCAACACTCGGATTTTTTCGTTTCCCACAATGGTACACATCAAATCCAATCACCATACATGTCTAAAAGTTAAAAAAATAAATAAACATAAGCATTTTGAACTGACCAAGATTCATTACTTACATTTTTTGTACAATAATACTACTTTACACTTGTGCATTTTGTATACTTTATAGATTATTATTAATTATTATACCTTCATCGGATTCTGCACTTGCCATGGTTCACCTCCGAGTTTAGCTGACATTTGTATGACACATTTCGTAGCAATCGCCATCAGATTTTTAGCCACGACATTTCTCGAAAGGTAACATTGTGATGAAATTCCGTAATCCACAACACATCTTCTTTTGACAGCTGCATAAGTCTCCAATTTTTGTTGAGGAAGAATGACGAAAATGAGTTGAAGTCCCTTGTTTCCAAAATTAGCTGCGGCTTGATCAATTGCTTTGACATAGCTTGTGATGTGTACATTTGGAAGACGAGTTACTTCAAGTGGAGTTTGAACACGAAAGTTTAAAGGTTTAGAGACAATTTGCATCACCCTCACCAGATTTTCCACACCTCCACTATCCCGTTGAGGTACGATCATAACCCAATGAGTTAATCCAGTTCTTGTCTGGAGAAGCCTGCGACCTTAACATTTTTAGAATTATTGTTTATTTATATTAATTAAATATTATCACTCATATGTCAATAATTTACATTGTTTCAATTTTCTATATGTACATGATATTATTATACTTACTTCTAAATGCTTTTGCCCAATCTCCATCAGCACTTGGTTCTTCTATACTTCCGCCAAATAGAATAGGTTCTGCCGGAATTACGCGACCCATCACACTCACAGGATGACGACTAAACTCCAAACCCCAAAGTTTAAGATCTTTTTGTACCTTTAACAAAATCAAAAATCATCATCATCAGAAAGCAAATCTCATGGTCTATTTAAAAAATTAATTATTTTTGTACAAAAGTGAACTTTGAATGTGTTGTTTAAAATATGCACAACAGAGACGAAATATATAACATATTATACCTCTGGTGATTCTCGAAGTCGATGCATAAATAATTCAATGGCTGTGAGTCGAGCAGCTGGTCCTTTATTCAGATGTTGTGCTAGTTCTATAATAAATAACAAAGAATAAGTATAAAATATAACACACACATTATTTGTCTATAATGAAAACATATGTGTACATGTGCACAATAATAATAATAATAATATATGGACAGCATATTTTTATACTACAAAATCAAAATGACTAGTTATTTTTGTATTTTTTACCTCTCATCATTTGGAAATTAGTCCTCATTTGTTCACTCAGTCCAGTCATTTGACAAAATTCAGGTACAAGAATAATTGGCCCAATCATCCCACGATGAATATCCTTTTTCTTTGGTCTGGAAATTAACATGGGTTGATTCTGCTCTTGAATGTTCAATTTATACCGAGTCTTATAATAATCTGCATAAGAAATGACTTTCTTCTCTTTCCCCTGTTCAAAGGTATTCAATGGTCCACTATTCCAATCAATATCATCGATCCGATACGTTTTCCGGTTATAATGGGTCATGATGATTGTGCCAACCAGCTCATCTTTTATTTGTTGCTACAAATACCCAGAAAAAAAACATATTAGTATAAAAAATCAAAATTAATTTGACACATGATAAAAAAATATGCATGAACCATTAAAAATACTCACGTCTGATGCACCATTATTTCTTTGAGAACGAATCACATCTAATACATTGTCTTGACGGAGGACCTGAAAGTTCACAGAAAATTTTAAAACGCATGTGAAAATATTATACTATAATCAATAATATGAGAAATCTTAAAAAATTATTATTTCTGTCAGCATGAAATATTATTTTCTTACTTTATGAGTAACTTCAACACAGAGTAAAACATTTCGCTCGTAATTTCTTATACTTGTGATGTATCCAGGCCACAACTCCACTAATAAATCAAAAATAACAAAATACTTGTAAAAAATGAGCCAATATTTTGTATTATAAAATATAAAATAGAACATTAGGTACTAAATTTAAATGAGAATGGAATTGTAAATTGTAATAATTAAATATGAAATGAACAAACCTTTCATTTGGGGCATTTTAATTGCCTTTTCTCGGTCATAAAAGTGACGACCCAACTCCTCTAATTTCATTCCAGCAAGACACTTACGGAGAGTAATATTAAAAAAGTGAATGTACATCATATCACCTGTGTAGATAAATCAAATGGAAAATATTATATTATACGATCAGCATGATTTAAAAAACTATTTACTATTTACATGTATGTTGTACACAATAAAAAATAAAGGACAAAATGGTTCATAATTTACATTTTACTTTGTTATTTTGTATTTTTTTTTATAAATACCTGGAGCAAGTTCCTGGATAAATCGGATAGTCAGTTGAATTTTTTCATTGTCCGACTCTCGCATTGAAAATAAAAAAATTGGTTCATTCTGTAAAGTAAGTAAGTAAAAAAAACCCATCATTTTATAATAATTCATAATGCATAATAAATAATGAATGACAATAATTATTTGTCATTCTGAATTCTGAGGATTCTTTTTTTAAACAATAATAAATAATAAATAGAGCATTCTTAAACACAAACAGAGAAAAAAAAAAACTTACAGTTAAATTGAGCATGTGAGAAGTGTACAAAGAGGTTCCATCAAAAATATAAGGTCCAATTTCCTCTGCATGAACTTTAAAAAGACTTTTCTTGATATTTGTTTGTTCTTCAGTTGGTCGGAAATCCACTCGATATTGGAAAATACACCAATTTGTTCTCTTTTTAAGGGTGAAGAAATTAGCAACTAATTCCACTGGTCGACCACTAGTTCCTTTTTTCCCTGTATTGTCTGTCTCTGGATAGGCAGTGGGTTTGGACTGGACCATATCAAGGCGTTCAACGGCTGTTCTCCTCGGTCTTTGGGTTCCTCTTCTTCCTCCCGTTTCTTTCTGTGATATTTCTCCTCTTCTACTTGTTCTACTTTCCACAGCGGATGAGTCTGGTGATTGTGATTTTGGAAGAGCAGGAGGAGGTGATGAAGAGATGGGCACCATTGAAGAAGTTGCAGTAGAATAAGAAGGAGTTGTAGTGGTAGTAGTGGGAGACGGTTTTTGTGATGACGATTCCCAATCATCTTGGTCATCATAATATGGATCATGACGTGATGTAGCTGTTCTCGTTGTTGTTGTAGCTGTTGGTCTTGACCTAGGCATTGACCTCGGTGCTGGATCTCGATCGTCATAATAATAATGCTGTGATTGTGGATATTGATACTGTTCTTGATAATAATGACCTCGTCCACGTCCATTATTATTATGAGGATGATGATGATGTGAAGGAGGATAATTTTGAGCGTGTTGAGGTGGACGTCGATAATACTGAGATTCATATGGATCTGGATAATGTGCAGAAGCAGAAGAAGAAAATGAAGAAGACGGAGGAGGGCCAGAAAAGGATTGTGGGTGAGAGGTTCTTGAATATGGATTTACTGGGTCATCATCATCTCCTCTTCGGACATAAACAGATCCATCGTCATCCTCTTCAGCATACGGATTGTAATCTGGTGGTGGTGCCTGTTGTTGTTGTTGTTCTGGTCTTCTCCTCCGTTCATATTGACGTTCAAATTCCTCTGGAGATGACTCTCGTCTTTTTTCTCTTGCTCTTTTGCTCGTACTTTTTTTGTCCTCTAAAAATTACAAACACAAAGATTTTATATTATATTTAATATTTAGAGAAAACTATTACAAGAGAAATTACTGATATCTGAAATTATTGTGCTTATTTTTTGTTTATAATTTTGAGAATGCATTTTGTTCCGCCTTTTGTATTTTACTACTTTACTGAAATATTGTTTACCTGCTGAATAGTAATTCGGATCAAACCGCTTCATTTTGTCGGATTATTTATTATCAAATAACAATTTGCTTGTGGACGATGTGAAATGTAAGTGTTAAAATTTTTGAGTAAGTAAAAAACAGCGAAACCCGGAACAAAAATAAAAGATGAAATACGTATCATGTGTTTTATGTTTGACTTCCACATGATTAAATACTGCATAAACAATGGTAATATTGTTAAATGCAGTGGAATCACTCTAATTAAACACGTAAATTACATGATAATTACAAGAGAAATTATTTAAAAAAAAAGTAATCACAATTCCACGTTCTGCATAAATTCGGTAGGTTTAAAATTCACACAACTCATGCTTGGCCTTTTTCACCTTTTTACTCACACACAAAATAGATTTACGAATGCCGTATGTATATTTTGTATGTAAGAATAAAAAGATGTGTGTGTGAGAGAGAATGGGTCTAAAATTATATAAGTAATGACCTTGACTTTCGTTTCCAAATATCAGAGTCCTTCAAGTTTTAAAATACTTAGCCATGAAAAAAACATTCCTTTTTCCTCTTGATATTATGTACAATGTACAAAAGAAGTGCTTATATTATGCTCATGTTCTAAATAATAATAAAACACAGAATTTATAATCAGCGTCTTTTATATTTTATAGGCAAACCATTTCTATTTTTGATTCATTGTTCATTGCTCTTATAATATTAAACGTATTTGGTCATATAATTATCCAAAACAGACCAACTTTGAATAAAAATCAATGAAATACAAATTAATGTAAACCTGAATTCACTTATTGAATAATAAGTCAAGAATAAGGCATTTTATCGTAAAAAATTAAAAAAGAACAAACACAAAAGTACATGACTAATCGTCATATTCCATTTCTGACTCCTCTTCTTCTTCATCGTCGTCAACGTCATAATATTCCTCTTGTTGGTGTTGGAATTCTTGTGGATTTGAAACTGGAAACTGGAGTTGATTTGAACTGCGATTGCGTTTACTTCTCTGCTTTGGTTTTTTATCCTTCATATGAACAAATTTATGACGGTAAAGTGTGGATGCAAAATTAAAAGCTGCCCCTGTTAATCAAATTAAAAACAATATTAATTTTTTTTTATACTGCTATGAAAATTTATCAAATTACAATAAAAAATATCATATTCTACTATCTAAAATCTAGATGTGTTGGAAGTTGGAAATATTAGTGATATCAAGAATAATTATTTATAAAACTCACCGCAGATCTGACACATGTGATTTTTTTCGTTCGCATGTTTTTGATTGTGTTTTTTGAGCATCATTTTGTCCGCTGTTTTGTACTCACAATCTGAAGATACAAATAAATAAATAATCAACTTACATATTATACACATTTATCATATGCAATGTAGTATGAGCCAGTTCAAAATTCAAAATAATCAAATAATTTAAAAAAAGAATTAAGACAAGGTAAATTTTTAAAAGTTACCTGGAAAATCACATTTAAATTTCTTCTCCATATGACTCAACTCATGAACTCTAAGACGACTTTTACTTTTGTAACCAGCACCACAATTACTACACAAAAAAGGAAACTCATTTGTATGTTCATAATTATGAGTTTGAAGAGATCGCTGGTTCGTAAAGGATTTTCCACATCCAGGATATTCACATTCAAACAGAACCCGATTTTCCTCGTGTGTCTTCATATGTGTAGTCAATACTTTACTCTTGAACGAACGACCACAAATGGTACAAAGTTGGACTTGATCCACAGTTGTACTTTCAATGTTTTTGTGTGTTTTGGCATGGACTTTGATGTAGCGAATCATACTGAATTTTTGATGGCAGCCATCAACCGGGCACTTGAATATTTTTTCCCTACATTTCTTTTCCTTGTTTTTAGTCTTATTTTGATCTTTATCCTTCTCATTGTTATTTGTATTTGGATCTGGGTTTTGAGTCATCGGTTCATCCTCATTTCCTACTTCCACAGGATTATTTTTACTACCAGAACCAGCACCAGAAGCAGCACTACTTTCATCATCATTATTATTTTGAACATGTTCTTTTTTCTTGTGATTCTCCAGAGTGATTAGATGACGGAAAGGAGTTTGTTGTTGTTCTTGTGGACAAAGAAGACATGAATAGGTTTTACTTTTTGTCACTTCTCTCCTCCGCTTTTTCTCAGCCTCTGTGAGGACATTAGATGACAAAAGTTGATCAGTCTGAGTGAGATCTAGATCTTCGCCATGTTGTGAAACTCGGTGATGAAGTAGAGCTGCGAGAGTAATGAAGGATTTATCACAATTTCCCGTTTCCTGCTGAGGACACAAATGGACTGGAATCGGCTCATGAAGTTGTAAATGCAGATCAAGAGAACAAGGAAGATCGTAAAAACATTCACACCCTTTGAAAAAAGAATAAAAAAAAACACAGTATTAATATACTAAAATTTTTTACATAATATTATTATTATTATTTATTATTTATTATTTTTTAATATATTTTACCTGGAAATGGACATGGATTATCACTTTTTGTTAAATGTAAGCCTAATTCTGTGCTCTGTACAAAACACTTTGAACATTCTTTACACGAGTAATAAATACTCTGCCCTTGAACTGGATTCAAAGATGAGGATTGACCATCAACAGGATTTGAGTCTGGAGTACAAAATAGTAAATTAAAATATTCCATTGCCACTTTTTGTGTAATTTCATCAACAGTCATTTCATTTTGTCCACCCGGTTCGGATGTAGTGATGAGGGGTTGTGGAAGAGACAGGATTTGATTTTGGCCCAGATCTGGAGCTGGAATTTGTAGAGGCATTTGAACAAATGGTAAACCAAAAGGGATTGACATGGGAACTCCCGTTGGTAATATAATTGAAGAAGAGGAAGAAGAATTCATATTCATATCCATATTGAGTCCATTAATATTTTCTTGTACTTGTGATTTTAGTTGTTGTCGGAATTTAATAGTTGCAGCAACTTGATTCCTCCGATGACTTCGAGAATGCAACTGCATTTCACAAATATAAGTACATTCAAATTTACAGCCAGTGTAAAGACAACTCATTATCTTCCAATTCTTTTCAAAATGGTTATCCAACTCCTTTTGAGATTTAAAACCATCTTGATTGCAATGAGGACATGTGAGTGAAAATGAAAGTGGTTTCCTCATCACTTTATTTCTCGGAAGACGGTCAATACGTTTCCGGTTTTCCACTTGGTCAAGAATTTGTACTTCATCAGAATCAGAATTATTTGAGGTAACTGTTCTTAATCGTTTCTTCTTTTGTTTTTGTTTTGGTTGTTGTAGTGGTGGTGGTAGTAGTCGTTTTTTAAGGATGAGGATTCGTTTCTTTGGTGGTGGTGGTACAGATGTATTGTCTTTCTCTTGTTTCTCGTGTTCTGGAGCTGATTCTGGACAATTGACACAATTTTCTTTCATGTGAGCGATGAAGAGAGCTATGCGATTAAAATCCTAATAAACAATAACAATAGAAAATCACTACTAACTTTGAACTTTGAACTTTGACTATAATATAATATATTATTATGGTTGTAAAATTACAAGATGTAAAATAGTAAATAATAAATATGAAGAGTATGGAATTGTACATACTTGACTGCATTTATTACACTTGATGTCCACTTCCAAAGTATTATTTAAATTATTGATTCCGTCCTTGTCCGATTTGACAATTATAATTTTAGTTTTTACTTGTTCCGGCTCAACCGCTTTCCTCTTCAAATTTAACGATTCCTCCTCAGTCTGAGTCCCGACGTCTTCTTGAAGGACCATGGTGAACATGTAATTTAATTGTACTTGTTCCGAATTCCGATTCTAGAATCTAGATTAATCACAGTCAAACAAAACAAAATAATAATCATTACATATTTATTTAATGATGATTCACAATTCACAACACTTTTTTCAGAATACTTTTGACTTTTGTGTACAGATAACGGAGGATTTAAGTGCGAGAGAATCAAAAGCTTTTTACTCACCTTTAAAAAATCTCAATAGTTGATATGAACAAGTATAATAATAATAATTATTATTTTAACTTTCAAAGTGCATCATGTGAAATTATTTAACTTTTCCACATTCCGAAATCCAAAGTCAGCACACAAAAAAATCCTATTATAATTTCCCACTCGTGACTCGTGACAATTAGCAGGATGAATGAAACAAATTGTAATATCAAATGTCTACACTTTGGTGGATAAACAATACGACTGTATTTTTAATCTCCAGTTAAAAAAGTTAATTGTTAATTGAGATTATTTTCGATTCGTGACGAAAAAAAAATTCAAATCGAGTGGTTCAAGGAAATCCGGATGTTGACTCGTTTACGTCGATACGCAAATTTGAGAGAAGAGAAAAAAAATATATGCAAAGATGTATAAAAAATAGACTTACCCATACGAAATTAAATGATCTCTCTCTTTCTCCTTCTCTTCCGCATCTCCACTTTTCACTTGACGACAAATAATGACAACTTGGTAATTATGATAATTTTTAATTATTTGACTTGGTATTTTGGTAATAAATTTCCAGTTTCCACTTTTGACTGCGATTGAGAGTTGAGACTTGAGACTGGGAAAAACTTTGCATCGCATGACATGTGGATTGATGGCTGATGTTGTGGAGTGGAAGAGTAAAAACAAACAGACAACACAGAGGGAAAATGAATGATTTCATCGTCCATTGTTTAAAATTGGTCGTAAAACGTGGAGAGGCCAGGCGTAAAATCAAGTCGTAAATGCATGTAAAAAAGTTATGTAGAAAATTATGTAGATTTGAGATGGATGTTCAACTTTTTTTCAAGTGGTGTACACGACATGCGACTTGTTTTTATTCACCTCCGCTTCCTCCTCCTCTCACCAATAACATGAATAAATAAATAAACAAATAAATGAGCTTGTTAACGTGACTCGTTTTTGGTGTACAAATTACATGTGTACTCATATGCTCTCTTTTACAAATCAATGTGACATCAATTATAATTATAATAATATTAATAAAAATAATAAAAAGGTAAGAACCATCTCAATTATCAAGGCAATTATTTTTAATCATCAAAATCTGCAAAATCTGCAAGTGCAATAAAATCCATCTATAAAAACAAACGATTATATTAATGGTGTAAAATTCCTCCAGCCTTTTTCAACCATCAGAATCAACAACAACACATGTGGTTCAATGTTAGCGTCAGTGCGGGAGCGAATGGAGCAGGATAAACAATTTTCGCAGCTCCTTTTCTCAACAATTGCAACAGTATTGTACACGGAGAATACTGTTCACATTTTAGGTTAAAAAAAATAAGCGTGATAGTTGTAATGAAATTATCATTTTCATCCTCATCGTCATGGTGGTCATCGTCAGTTCTCCTCTTTGCCTCTTTTTTTGGGATTGGACTGCTGTGGAATGGAGTGGAGGGCCGGGCATTTGCCTCCCTCGGAGATGAACTGGGTGAACTGGGAAATGTGAATGAAGCCAATATGAAAGACTTTGAGGAATTCCCTGCGGAAATTCAAAGTAAACTTCCCCAACAATTTCCAGCGTCCATTTCAGAATTCCTTCAAAGTCAAGGGGCGGATGTGGGCGAGTACGGAAATTTCTACGAAGGGGATCTTCTTCTGCCCCTCCCCGAACTGAGCCCAACAGGCCTAATCGCAGAACAGTCCTTGTGGGCTGATAACATCGTCAAATACAAATTTGCCGACGACGTATGTACGTACACATTATTTTCTCGTAATTACTGCCCAAGCATTATGATTTTTGATACCTTTTGAATTTAGCGTATTTTGAGTTTTGAGTTGATCCACTTTAAAATATTGAAAAATATGTACTATGATGATTTAGCACCAAAACATCGGACGAGAATACGAGAAGCTGTGCAGGAAATATCGGAGAAAACTTGTGTGGATTTTGAAGAAATGCTGACGGAGAAGAGGAAAAAGAGCAAGAGGAAAAAGTCTAAAAAGAAGAAGAAAGGTCGAAAACGGAACAAGTCCACATCCACATCCACGTCGACGGGGGAGAGTAAAAAAGAGAGTGGAAATTCTCAGACTAACAGTCCCAGTCGAAGTAGTAAAAAAACAAAAAAAGAAGGCAAGAAAAAAAAGAAAGACCCTCCAAAGAAAGAGGAAACTACTGAAGTGCCTCCTCCGAACTTGGATCTAACTATCCCCACTCCCGTGGACTACGTCTACGTCACCACCAAAAACAAAGGGTGCTACACCAATGTCGGGCGTCTGGGTGGTCGTCAAGAGATGAACTTGAATGCTCGGGGATGTCTCGCCAAAGGAACCATCATGCACGAGTTTATACACACTTTGGTACAAATCCTCTATTAAAACTCTCAACAATTTTATTCGTAATTTACAGGCATCAAAAAGTGACACATGAATTTCTTTGTAAAAAATCTTTAGGGTTTTAGACACGAACAATCCAGACCGGATCGAGACTCGTACATCACAATCAACTTTAACAATATTCCCGATAGTAAGTAAATCAAGGTTGACCTTTGACCTCTGCTCTGACCTCTGACCTGTCACAAAAAACTAATTTTAATTTTCTCTGTTTGTTCTTTTCAGAATTCAAGGGGAACTTCGCAAGATCCCAGATCAACGCAATGCAAGTTCTTCGTAATCCGTACGATTACGATTCCATTCTCCATTACGGCCCCTTCAGTTTTGCCAAGGACAAGTCTGAACCCACCATCACAACCAAAATACCCGGGTACTTTTCAAAACGTTGATTAAACTCGTGTGTGAAATCAAGAGGAATTATTATAAACAAAGACTTTTGTATTTTTGTAATAAAAGTTTTTTCTCTCTCTATTTTAGAATGAAAATCGGTCAGCGACTTTATCTGAGCGCTCTTGACGTTCGCAAAATAAATGAGCAGTACAAATGTCCAGAGGATGATGACGACGAGTCTGAAGAAGACGCAGAGGACGACGACGACGAGGTCGATGCTATTTAGGAAATAATATTAAATAAGAATAAGAATATTTATAGTTAATTTCATATTTTACATTTTTAAAATCTCCATGTTGAAAATAAAACAAGCTAAAAAAGTGACATTTATTTTGGCTGCAAATACATTCATTTTGCATCTTGTGTCTTTAGTTATAAGTTATAAGGCGAATCTGAATTCTGAATACTGTAAAATCGTGAGAAAAATGCATATTATTGTGCATGACAATTTGCATAGTGTAAATTTTGTGTTTGAATTGAGGAAATAAAACTCTTCATGTTTTACGTACAATTCCACAAAATATTATTCCGTCTTTTATTTGATGTGTGTAGCATTTTTCCACACAAGTGTTCAAATGTTCGCTTGTGCTTCTGTAAATTGTAGATAAAGTTCGTGGTAGGATTGTAGATTGTGGATTGTGGAGAGTGAAGACTCGAGACTCATTCAAAGAAATACTGAAATACGTGACGAGAGTGCAAAAGATAAAGAAATATTATTTATTCTACAGAAGAACTCTGAACATTCAACACAGAAATTCATGGAATAAATGATGAGTGTAATTATTTCCATGTTTATTTCAAGTTTGCGTTTGGAGTGAACAGAAGATGGGAAATGCAAAACAAATTGGGAATGATGAATGACGCACATGCAGTTGACCTCGGGTCAGTTTTTGTACCAATTGTTAGTATGAAGAACGAATGACGAACTTATGAACATGAGATTTTTCTGGGATGTGAGTTTGAACGTTGATCTGAGAATCTGGATGAAGAGAGGAAAATACAGATTATTTCTTCAGTCTATAAAAAGTACGGACACAAAACAAAACAGCGAGAGAGTCACACACAAAACTTAATTTTTATTCTCATTCACCTCATTTTTACACTTACCAAAAAGTTGCCAAAACACGGAAAAGGTAACAACTTTTTGCATTCAAAATTCAAAACTACTTTTAAATAAAATACAAAATTCCTTTGATAGTTTTTGCACATTTTCCAATTTTGTTTACAGATGTTGAAAATCGCCCTTTCCACATCCGTCGTTGCCCTCGTGTTAATTTTCCACGGATGTCTCATCACAGCGGCCCCTCAATTTCAATCTCAGCAAACTATCACTGCTTCTGATTCAAATCGCAAGACAGTGATTGTTTCCATGAGAGAAACTGCGCGATCCGTTTTGGATGGATTAGCAACTCGAAATTTCGCCAGTCAAGTGAGTAAAATTCCTCTGTTTTCCAGTGTCATGTCAAAATATTCTGAAAAACTTGTTTGGGGAAAATTAGGACCACTTTTTAATGTTTAATCTTCAATATAGTCTAATAATTAATTATTTTTCCAGAGAGAGCGGTTTAATGCAGAATATGGTGCACTCCGAGCCCTGGCAACCCGAAGTCAAAAGAATGTGGTGGAATTGTTAAACCGGGAAAAACGAAGTGACCCACAAATTTCCTACACATCCCTTTGGATCACGAATCAAGTTGTTGTCCGGAATGCCCCGAATTCCCTGATTCAAACACTCAAATCTAGATTCCCTGAAGTGTCCAAAGTAGAGGATGAAAAAAAGCTCCAGCTTCAGAGCAACAACAACAACAACTCTGCAAATCAGAGACGAGGATGAACATTGAAGAAACAATCATTTTGAAAATGTCATTTAAAGTTGAATCGTTAAATTTTTACTGTCTTTTTATCAATGGTCAATCCATCAAAAATCAAATGAAGCATTAATTGAATGAATAAAACTTTAAAAACAATTTCTAATTTCAATATTGAATGAAAGTGATTGAATGTTTGACTTTTGGCGTTCGGCATTTGATTCGAAATTCGAATCCATTGGCATAAATCTGTCAACACTGCATTTTATAAAACAAAATAAAAACTGGGTGAAAATGATAAAAAATTGGGGCCGTTTCATTCAAATTGTGGCAGCACTTTTCATCCTCATTTTTGGAGGTCTTTCTCATTTTCAGCTCTCATTTTCAAAATGAAATTTCAATTTGACATTTTGCAAAGGGGCATAAAATATTTCAATTTTCAATTGAAAGGAGTGTTCTCTTCTAAACTGTGAAAACAGGATTTAAGCAGACTTTTGCCGACTCTGAAGAAGGAGCTGAAGAAAGCCCGGGCATGGAAATTGAGTTGTACTCAATAGAAAAAGTGCAGGATGCACTGGCTGCGATGTGGACCGATCGACTGGAACAGAAAAGGCTCAGACAAAAGTAGGGACAAAATTAAAAATTAACTGCAGCATTTTAAATCCGTGGAAAAATGTAAAATTTTAACGGTATATTTTTTTGCTGTTATTTTAAGAGCTGATAAGATTAATCCGTGTGATGTCACCCCAAGAGCTAACCAACTCTCCTTCAAATTATTCACCACGTAATCAAAAATTAAAATGTCGATGAAAAAACAGAAAATGGCAACCAATGAATTTTTTGTAAATTTTTGTTTTTGTACTTTGCTTTGAAAATACTTTGAAACAATAAAATTTGAAGGAAGGGAAAAGGCGGTAAAGACGTGTCCATGGACGTGGCGGATTTTACAGCTTTAGGATTTGATATAAAAGCGCCATTTTACATCTTGACACACGGCTGGTGCGGCGGAAATCCCAAAAATAAACCATCAGCTGTTTTTGACATTGGAAAAGGTTTGCAAAACATTTTTTTTAAAAAAGTAAAAAAGACGAAACTTGTGATTATGAATATTTTATTTTTTTTGGCAGCCTTTTTAGAACAGTTACCGAGTGTGAATATTCTCCACGTATTCTGGGGATTTTGGAGTGACCAGGAATATTTTGCCGCGTCTAAAGCTGTCGAATCTGCTGCTAAACTATTTGCAGCAAACCTCGAGTTTCTGTTTGAGAAAGTGTACCAAAATTCTGCGGTGGATTTTGAAAGGGTGCATTTGATTGGTTTTAGCCTTGGGGCTCATTTGGTGGGAAGAGCCGGACATCATTTTAAACAGCGATCTGGCGGCAAGAGACAAATTCACTATGTGACTGGACTAGACGCTGCGGGCCCAAATTTTGACAACCTCGCAAAACTTCCAGGGCTGTCCAAGGAATCTTCTGGGAAATACGTTAGCGCGATTCACACGAGTAAATTAATTGGCTCAATCAAGCGGAGAGGACACGTCGATTTCTGGTACGATTTTCTCATTTCCGTCAAAAAATTCATGGAAATTGAGTATAAAAACCAATTGATGTTTGAATACAAAATAGGCCAAACGGCGGATACGGACAACCCGGATGTACAATACTGAGTTTAGTGAGTTAACCTTTTCCTATTCCATTTTCCCTCTTTCATGTTTGTTTCACGTTCCGTGTTTGGCCCTCCACCTGTTTTTCGACCACCCAGGATGAAAAAGGGGTTTTTTTGTTGTCTAGAACCAGAATGCGATCACTTTGCTGCCATTTATTTTTTCCTCCAGTCGATAAAGTCCAAAAATCATCGAGTCTATCCATTTATTTACTGCCAGAATTGGACAATTTCCATAGCTGAGTGCATCAAATATTATAAAAATAAACAGTGCAAAACCATGTTCATGGGCTCACAGCATTGGAATATTTTTCTGGCGTAAGAATAAAATAAATAATACTTTTGACGTTTCTCTATCTCTGAGCTCTTGACTCTTGAAACTTGAACAACTTGAACTTTTGAAAATGAAAATGATTCTTTTATTTTAGATCTGCACAAGAAAATGAACACTCGAAATATCATGGAATTTACGTTCAGTACACAAAAGACCCGCGAAAGGAGGCGGGAACTAAGCCAGACAAGTGCAAAAGTCACATTCCATCTGAAATTCAACAAGGGAATGCGCAGAGGTCAAATCCTGTCCAATTTTTAACATGGAGTTCAAAATCTCAAGTTGAGAATGAGGGAGATGGTGAAAAACCAGAAGCTTATTTAACATGGCTTAAAAAATAAAGTCAAATGGAAAAGTGACAAGCGGCTAAAAAAATAAAAATAAAAATTGTGATATTCAAAAATATCCGAAATAAATTTAAAATATGAAATAAATCAGTAAAATTTAATCATTTTTTTGGTTTTATTGCGGCAAAAATTCAAAATGTATTTATTTTTAAACGTGCCGGTAATTTTTATTTGTTGTACATTTTGTGCATAAATATTGTTTCCATTTTTCTAGTTTTTGGTTAATTTTTTGACGACGAATCTGAGGCTTTTGGCTCTAAAAATAAATGGTTTTTGATCCTTTGGTGTTTCCAGAATTTCTGATAAAGTTTTTGCAGCGAATTCCCTGACTTCCGATTTTTGTTCTGGAGTCAACTCCAACGCAACACTTTCTTTCCCGTCCTCGTGCGCATGAATAAAAGCGCTTGATACGAGATCTAGAAAAAAATGAGATGAAAAATTGTTACAAAATTTTAGCTGTGTATAAAATTTCATTTTAAATTGGAATAGTAAAAAATCCGTCAAGTTTTAAAATTTAAACTAACCGGCAAGTTTGTAAATATCAGCGAATTCATCAGCTGACTCCTCTGTGCGATAATCCAGAATCAAAAATCCAACTTTGGAAAATATCTCTTGTAGTCTTTTCCCCGTTTGTTCCGGATTCAGCGCCCAATGTTCTTGCGGCGGATGGCTCATCTAAAACACATATAGAAAAATAGTTATAAAACTTTAAAAAATCTTTTTGGCTATAGAAAAAAATAGTTTGATTTTTGCCATTTGTATTTTTTGACGCACGGTTAATGGACGTCCGTTGACTTTGTATTCGTTCAGGTACTTGTGCATGCCGATAAACGGAGGATTAAATGGAATTACTGCACCAAATTCACCACCGTCCTTCAAAAGTCCATGAATCAACTCGAGGAATTTCCTAATTAAAAATTCCCAAATGGACAATTTTACGTAAATGTGATTTTGTAGAATTTTAAAATACTGTGTGAATCAAAAAGGATGAGATATTTTGATATTCTATGAGAACTCACTCAATGTTGTGGATATTTTGTAGGACGTGGTTTGAATAAATTTTATCAAATTTGACCCCTTCCAGGGGCCAGAGGTCAGTGCCCATGAGGTCACCTCGGTAGAAGTTTTCAGAAAAATCTTGATACTTGTTCTTTGCACTTTGAATTGCTTCTGGATTTTGATCCACACACAACAATCTCGACTTGTTCGTCTGTGCTTTTTCACGGAAAAAGTCCATGGCGGCGGAACCGGCGCCGCAGCCATAATCCAAAATAGTTTCATTCTCCTGCCAATTCAGCGCCCGAACGAGATAGGTGACGTGACTTCGACAGGAGAAACCAAAGTCGGAGGTGTTTCCATGACTCCAGTTTTTTGGATCTGCACGGTCCTCGTTCCCATGGTGATGATGATGATGGTGATGGGCCATTTTGACTTTGGACTGAAATTCCAGATTCCAGGAATCTACGAATATTTCCAGATAATTATAAAGAGAAATAAATACTAGAAATCACAATAAAAATCTACTACGCGCTGCACACAAATCCTAAATAAATGGATGAGAACAAAAAATTCAAATGTCTGTTTTAAACGTTTGGTTTATGATTTGTAGTTTGTAGTGTGAACTGTGAGTTGACAAAAACAAGGACAAAGTGATAAGATAAAAGTTGAGTTGTTCTCTGCATTACGTACACAAAATTACAATTTATAATTTGTAGTTGGACTGATCCAGACTCGAGACTCGAGACTCGAGAGTGACAATGACTTTGTGGCCTTGGACAAATTACATTCTAAAAAGTGTTTGTATTGTACTTGCATTTATTTCTGTTTGTCTCCGGGGCAAATTCAGCACAAAGTCATTGTCAATCTCAATGTCAAAATACAAAAATCACTTTTAGACAAATTTCCTTTTTATACACTCACCATTTTGTGTATTGGAATTTTGAATAAAAGGTGAATGAATTTTTTATTGTAATTTTTCTGCAAAGCCAAATGCAGTTATTGTAAATGGAAATTAAGAGCTTACCGGCGTTTGTTGACTTATTCTGAATTGTGAGTGGAAACTAAACTTGAATTTTAAACCGACCGCATGAAAATTCCCTTCTAGATATTTTTGCTGTGTAAACAATCTACAGAATTGAATGTGCTCAACTTCTCTCTCTCTCTCTCTGTCATATGTACAATGTACACACAAAACTACAAACTACAAAGGGACCGTTCACATATATCGATATCAAAAGAG
>JAQGBH010001203.1:0-35505 GCA_034698265.1 Sminthurinus aureus | reverse complement strand
TTAAATTTAATTAATTTTTTTTAAATACTTCCAATTAAGTTAGAGACTTGAAATTTTCAGAGTAGATAGTCTTTGACTTGTAGTATATGAATAATTAAAAAAATGCTAGATGCACGAGTCACTAGTTATTCTAGATAGTTTCACATATAATATTCAAAATAAAAGTAGACACAATATTTTACTATGAGCTACGGAATTTGTGACTGATTTCAGTTCAATGATTTTTGATTTCAATTTCTACATATTTCGAGGTCTCTTCCAATTTTAAACAATAAATTTGGTGTAATTTAAAAATTTAAAGCAAGACGTAATAATTTGGTTGGACATGAGGAAACTTCGAGCAGTAGACCGAGCAGTAGACTCGGAGTTAGTGCTGAAAGCTAGTGTCAATGACTCGAGAGGAAGTTTCGTAGCCGCACCAAATTTCCAACTCAAATACATGTTCGATTCCAAAGTATATCTTCAGGGTCAAGAGGTAAATTCGACGCTTAAGGAATCTAGAATCGATGCTTTCTTCGAATTCAATGTAAGTTTTCAATTCCAATTTTTTCTTATATAAAATAAAATAAATAAAATAATTTCAACTGTCAATAAACTATACTAAAAAAGAGCCTCTCCGTCTCTAATAATTATATTTTTTATCTATTATAACTACAGTTGGAGTTGAAAGGGTCACAAGTTGATGCTATCAAGTTTGATATTCTTCTTCCTGTTGTTAATCATCGACTTGAGCTCAATGGACAGTCCCAGAATATGAAAATCTTCAGTTTCATTCAGGATCATCTACCCAAAGTACGTAAAACAAATATTTTTGCAAAAAACCGATTCAGAATCAGAATAATCATTGTACATGTTACATTTTTTTAAGCGTTGTTTTACTCACATTGTTCCTTTGAAAAAAACTATATAAAATTCATGTTTTGTTCATGTTCATGTATGTATGTTTGTATGTATAGAACCAAATTGAGTGCGCTGAGAACACGAGTTCAAGTTTACAAACACCAAATGTCATCACATCTCCTTTGTCACTTTTAAATGGGATGAAAAAGGCCTTGGATAAATCAAATGGTGGTGATTCATTTAAAGAAATTATAGCACTGGATTGTAGCGATAAAATATTTGCAAGGGCCCATTGTGCGCAATTTACATGTAGCCGCCCACAAGACTCAAGAGATAGAAGGTTACGATTCCGGTTCACTGCTGAAATAATAAGAAACTTATCCAGTACGGAATAAAACACAAAATACAAAATTAAAGAAAACACAATTATTGATAGTTGATAATTGATCATGATTCATGAGTGAAAAATAATTATATAATTTTTTAAGACAAAAAAAGTCAATGATGATGCTAATTCTGTAGATGTATTTCATATTTTTTTTCTACATGTACAATAGAAATCCTATTTGATGGGATAAAGTCAGACACATTATTGAGACTAAGAGCACAAGGAACCGCCATAATTTTTGACGGCAAAGACGGAGATGATAAAGCCGTTGGTAATTCTACAATTGACTTGACTAAGAGTCCAGAAAGTAAAGAAAAAATAGAGACATGGAAATACATCGCGGGGGGTGTCGGTGGGCTTGTTCTTCTTATTTTAATCATCCTCATCCTTTGTTATGTAAGCAGAAATTTATCTAAAGTCTAGAATTTAGAATCTAGAATTTAAAACTGTCTCAAAAACTGTCAGCTGTTTCAAAACATAAAAATCAACAATACTTTGATTCTAGATTATTTTTTGAATGTGATATTGTTTTTGGTTTTTGGTAGTGTGGATTCTTCAAAAGGGAGAAAAAAGAGGAGCTAGAAGACTTGAAAGCTCAATATGATGACAAGGCTCCAAGGTGTCTCGAAGAATCTTAAAATACACATTACGACCTGTTAGTGATAATAATAATTATTTATTATGTTACAAAAATCCACATTGATTACTCAACAGTCAAGCCTCAACATTAAGCACATGAAAAATGTTAAACTGCTGTAGATTCTGATTTCCAATAAATCTCTCTCGGTTGAGTCACACATTATTTTTTGCAAATTATAGATAAACTTTTTTCTATGTGTTTGTGACATCCACGCAATTTATGCGAAAAAAAGGCATTTACATGGCTTACTATTCTTCAATTGTCCAGATTATACGAGTCACTGTAAGTAAAACGGCATCAGAATTAAACATGTTAGAAATTGCATTTAGGTATCAGACGTGAAAATGTAGTGAAAATGCTTCGTAATCCCAATTTTTCATACACTGAACAGTCAACATTGAACACTAAATGGACCATTTTCATATTATTTTCAAATCCATCATATATTTTTAGCAGTGTAAGATGACCTGTGACAGCGATAGACATTCATCAATTAGTAAACGTAGGTTTTTACTATTTATGATGTGCATTTTAGCTCTGATTTTGAAATATATACTTCCGTTTCAGATAAATAATGTGATCTTCGCTTGCACAATATTGAACATTGAGCATGTAACGTTTTTCATAAATCAAAAATATGACAAGAATTTTGAAGCCTGCAAACCTTGAAAATTCATTGCAACACAAAACACAAAAGATAATATCATAAATTACAAATAAAAAGTGAAATAAATGATGAATAGAACTGGAAAAAAAGGAATGGAATGACCAGGAATTTTTGGTCGCTGGAGGCTAAAAAAAAGAAAACTGTAGTTTCAATTTGCTGTGAAATTTTAACATTTAATATCAATTTATTCATCCTCTCCGTAACATCAATTTAAATAGCAAGTGATTTAGCGTCCTAGTCTAGTGGTACTTGCATATAGACTATGAAAAGCCTTTTTATCACAGCCGATCTATCGTTATCGATATGGAGAAAAATAAAAATTTTATCTCTTTTCCTAATTTTACTTGGAGGTGTAAGAAAAAGAGATGGAATGTCAGTTTCTCTCGTTGGTGCAGAAGATGATGAAGTGGATGTGGAGAAAGTGACTGTGACGGTAAAAGTTAATCAGGGTGTGTTAAAGGGCGTAACGGAAAGGTCGAGAGGACCAGCTGGGAGAAAATATTTCCAGTTTCTCGGTATTCCATACGGACATGTTGAATCTAGATTTGCGGTAGGTGAAAACTGTCTCTTTTAGGTATAAAATTATCCCCAATCCAAAAACTACAAGTATGAAGTATTACCCGTCTGTATTGTGAATGCAAGTCGTATCATTCATGTAGGAATCCGTTCCAGCTGGAAACTGGGAAGGAGTGAAAGACACCATGGAATATGCACCACAATGTTTCCAGGTACAATAATTTCACAGTGTTCAAGTTTCAAGTCAGCTCTCGATAAATTTCAAAAGTCAAATGCTCTAGATTTTAGACTAAAGATTCTATATTTGTGCTCAATTCTCAATTTCAACCTTTTGACTTTTTCAGCGAGGAATGGGAGAAGAACAATGTCTATTCCTGAATGTATTTACTCCGTCACTGGTATAACAAAACGAGTCAACTCGTACAGTGTATTTTGTATTTTATTTTCAAAACTCAAAGAGTAAAATTCTTTTTATCAATAGAAGTTTCTTATTTTGACTTTTGTCATTTTATTCGTAGCCAGCAGACGGGGGTCAAAAAAAATTTCCAGGTTACGTACAAACTTCATTTTTTTGTCCTTGTTCTTATTCATGTGTTCATGAGATTTATGATTATTACTGACTTTACTTTAATCCCTGTGAAAATAAATGGTTACAATTAATTACTGAATTGGCTTACAGTTCTGTTTTGGATTCACGGTACGTTTTAGATTGCAGATAAATTTTTTGCTGCACAATTATTATTCCATTGTATGTAGTTTATGTTGAATGTTCACTGTTTATTGTACATTGTGCAAAATATCGGTTTACCAAAAAGGTGGGGCGTTTATTCTGGGAGGTGGGAATTTATATGGTGCAGATTACTGGATGTATGAAGATTGTATTATCGTCACTTTCAACTACAGGTTGTTAAATAAATTAATTTAAATAAATAATTTCAATGCCACTGGTAAAACAAACACAGTCAGCGTACTATTTCTAACGGAATGATATGATGATGTCGAGAGGACGCGTTGTTTATGATATTATGCTCTGGATGAAGATTATGATTCTCAATCTTGTCTTACACGTCATTCTCTTACTATCACTAGCTTAGAGGTGCTTTAATTAATTATTAATGAATGATAAGAGGATGTTGAGGAGTAAAGTTTTATACACATACAAAATGAAGTGAAACACAGTTGATAGTCCAGTATCTGTATTTGTATATTTAAACATGTATGTAGCAGGGTATACACACGACCATTACATACTATTATATTCATTTATCAACTATTAATTTAGATTACGCTTTAATTACTCTTATATTTATTTATTTATTTATTATTTATCTTGTACATTATTGTTAAACAAGTTCAAATGCTGAATTAGGTTGTAGGCTTTAGGTATCAATAAATTACCACGTTCAATAGACATCATGCTTTGTCCTATTTTGTCGTTGCTTGAAGTCATACAATTTGGACCCTGTAATTTCTATAAACAACAGACTATGTACGTCCTGCTACCAAAATGCTCCGGTCGTCTGACCTGCATAAATCTAAAAAATGTCCCTCTGAAAAATTCGTGTCAAAAAACACGTTTGCAAAACTTTGACACGACCAAAAAGCAAAATACGAAAGCCGTAAGCCAATGTTAGTTCTTAGTCGCTTCCTTCATATTGTTACCTTGTAAGAACCACAGACAAAATTAAACTACAGGGATGCAACAAAGCTTTTACATTTTTGTGACAGATTTCGAGGTTTCTCGAAAACTAATTTAAAATTCACGTAGAAATAATTATTAAAACCCCTTGTCTATTGATTAATATTTGAAAGGCCTTACTACGTCACTCAGTAGCATAAAAGTTTCAATGAACCTATGCCCTTTGGGGGAAAATTAATTTGTTGGTGCTACTTTTTTACAATGTTTGAAAAATGCACATGAGCACATTTTGTGGTAGCTGCTTCACACAAATAGAAAGTTCAAAGCCCAACTTTTTAACACATAAGTCAGCATAAGTCCTTTTGCTTGTTGACTTAAAGATTCGATTCAAATCAAAGAGCTAAGACATAAAATGGATAACAAAGGTTTACGTTAAATTTTTCAGAAAGTTTGCTGACAGTTTCATGCAAGGTCCGAAAACATTTAATGCAGAAAGTCAGCCTGTAAAACGAAGTCCATAAAACTAGTACAGGATTTTAGAGCATAGTTTTTTGCTTAATATGCAATATCCAGTTGGGACTTGGTCTCCTTTCTTTATGCAAATTAACTTGATTTTTGAAAAAATGTCCACTTTCGAAATGAACTTGACATTGTTTTACTTATTCGTTTATACCCACTATGGTTGAGATTGGGTATTGGAATAAAAAATCTCCCTAATAGTGCAAAGCTTAGCAATTCTAACAATGATAATGGCTAAGAATTATTTGAATTCCCTTGGCTCAAATAAGTAGCTGAACTCAAAAGATGGATTTTTCAAGTCCATTTTGCAAACGATTTTTCAGCCATTCTTTTGTTTGTTTGATTTTCGTGGCTTCTAGGCGGTGTCTGTAGTCAAAACTTTTTTGGTTGCAGGACGTGTATAGTCTGTTGTTTATAGAAATTAGGGGGGGTTAAAATTGTAAGACTTGAAGCAACGACAAAATAGGACAAAGCATGATGTCTAAAAAAAAGTGCAAACACCCTTCTGTATAGACTTGGTGTTTTTGGATTCCTCAATCTTGAGCTGGATGAAGCTCCTGGAAATCAAGGTTTAAAAGTATGTGCTCAATGTTCAATTTTGTAAGCTCAAGATATTGCTCAAGACTCCAGATAATTATTTAAGCAAACAGTTTATTAGCAATCGGATTGATTGGGTTGAATTCTCAAGACTCAAGAGTTTTAACTTTTAGCACGTCTTTCGTTCCTTTTCAGGATCAAATTTTAGCATTGAAATGGGTCAAGGACAATATTCATTTTTTCAATGGCGACCCCGACAGTGTAACGATTTTTGGCGAAAGTGCAGGTAGACTTTGACTAAAGTGTTTAATAAATGGAAAATGGTAGAAATAAGTTTGGAGTACTTCATACTATTCATACAGTATGTTTACTTTTTCAGGTGCTAGCTCAACCTCACTATTGATATTGAGTCCACTGTCCAAAGGTTAATAAAACTAGATCTGAAATTGTGTGTGTGTTTGTTAAGATTTTAACATTTTCCAGGAGAAACAAAAGAAGTAATATGCTTCAAACTTGACATCTCATTTATTTTTACGTTTTAGGATTGTTTCACAAAGCAATTAGTCAGTCCGGAACGGGTGAGTTGATCGTAGATCGTAAATCGAGGATCGAGCATAAATTTAAAATTGAACATTCAAAAAGTTTGTACAGATGTGCTAATCACTTGAAAATCAATGTAAATATATTATACAAATTAAATAGCTCTTTGTCTCTGGACGTTAAGTCAGGATGTTGTCCCTCACAGCAAACTTTTGGCTCATAAATTAAATTGTACAGGGAGTAATACTGAGCTTTTAAACTGTATGAGACAATTGGATGCCATGGAAATTCTTCGTCATTACCCTGCCAACGTGATACAAAAGGTACCGTAAGTTAGGCCAACGGAAAAGAAAAAACCCTCATGACAAAAAATATGGAGATAATACAAATTACAAATGCTCCATTTTCTAAATAAAATTCAATGCTTATAGTAAATAATCACTGGATTTTTATCCTGTCTTCTTCATTCTGTAGAATTTGGGCGAGCCACGAAAAGAGCAATTAACAGCGATTAGTTTCCTCCCGGGTGTTGAGTCTAGACCTGCATCTGAAATTAAAAAGTCTACTGTTTACCTCCCCAAAACACCTGAAGCCCTCCTTCTCGATCGAAATTTCAATGCGGTGCCTTACATCATTGGCATGAATTTGGCTGAAGGAGCTCTTTTTCAAAAGGGAGGTTTGTGCAATGTTTTATGTCTAATGTCCAACGCTCAGCCTTTACTCTTGTGCCCTTGAATCTTTGAAATTTCTAGCCAGTTTCCAATTTCAAAGGAATTTCACATTAATAAGCAATGATCAATGATTATAGTGATTACTTTTCAAATTTTTACTATATTTTCAGCCAAACTCGATCATTTCGATACAGTTGATAAGTTGAAAGCGGAATGGATGAAAATTGGTCCAGATGCTCTCCAATATCTACATCATCCACAGAAGGATGAAATCAGTGAAAAAATACGAAAATTTTATTTTCAAGACCGGACTGACATCCATAAAAATATGACAAATATTTGCACGGATCGCATGTTCACCTCCTGCACAACAAATTTTGCTAATGTAAGAAACACGTAATTCATACCCATCTATGAAAATTTTAAACTCTCGATTTTGGATTAAAAACTATACAATGTTTTGAAATCCTTTCTACTATTTTTCTAACTTGAACTTTGAACCTTGAAATTGGGACTGTTTGACTATTTGATGTTGAAAAAGGTTCACTCGGAAAAAGCTCCGACGTATCTCTACCGTTTTGACAAAGCTGGCGGTTTTTCCTTGATGACCTTTGTCCTGGGAGACTCAAAAAGACCATTAGAGCCGACACACGGCGATGAAATGGCCTATCAAGTATTATTAAAATTTCAAATACCAATCAAGTTTTTCAAAATAATTGTATTGATTTTCTTGATTCTTGATTCTTGATAAAAAGAGGAATATTTTGTAATCTTCAAAAAATTTCAGTGGAAATTCAATTCTCCATTTCTCGGTGGTGCTGCTGACATCACCATGGATGCGGATAATGAAAATGCCCACTTGTACAATTTTTCTAGAGAGTTTGTAAAAATGTGGGTTTACTTTGCTCGAAATGGCAAACCAATGGATGTTTGGGAATCCAAAGAAATCAATCCAAAGTGGGAAGCAATTGATCCAAAATCACATGAAAATGCCAAATGGCTCCATTTTCAAAATTACGGCGTTGAGTTTCAAGAGGAAAGTGCGGATATGAAGAAGAGAATCAAATTTTGGGAGGATTTGAAACTCTAAAATGTAAAAAAAGAATGATGAAAATGAAGGCAATAAAAATTCACAGAATCAACATTGAGTCAAAAGTCAAAAGTGGAAAAATACAACAATAAAACAATACGTTTTCAATTTTAAAAAAGATTTGAATTCTAAAACCACCGTAAAAAGTCTAATCTGCTCCTTATATTTGCTGTAATATATCTAAAATATAAAACATTTTTGAATCGATTTTATTGAATATTATACAAATATATAACCCTGCTTTGTCTTCTTCCGTTCCGTTTTCAAAAGGTGAATGAAACATGTATAATATGTATTATCTACCTCAACCAACAACTTTCCACAAACATGTAAATTTTCAGTAGAAAGTACAACTGTCCAAGTTGAAACGAAGCGAGTTTTTTGTTTGTCTCAAGAAGGAAAAAAGTGACCATTCCATCCCAACACTTTCCTTTCCCATTGTGAATTGTGAACTTTGATGCACTGAGCATTAAATTCAAAGATGGAAAAGTTGTATAAAAAAGTTGATGAACATTGAACATGTTGAAAGGGAGAATGGGGAATGGACGATGGTTAAACTTTTACAGCACGTTCGTCTCCACCCCCGCTTTAGCATTTACAATCTATATTCTATATTAATACATCTATGTAAGACGTGTTCTGTGCACTGTGAATTATATAGCCCTACATTTTTTATATACCATACGTAAATGCATGGAACATGGAAAAATGGCAAAATGGAGTGGAAGGAAAAGTTTGCAAAGAATTTTCCGTGTCTAATGCCCAGATGACCGATGGATACTGGAAACTCAAAAGTTATGTTTCTATCCTTATTATCTCCTCTCTCTTATAGACAATACTATTTGCTGTTTTTTTCTGCCTGCAATCTGCAGTCAGTATTCTGCAGACTTCAATATTGTACCAAAGCAAAGTTGAATGACACCAAGTTTCTAGTTATAGACAATATAGGCAAACCTAAAAAATTTGCAGGCAGATTCGTGTAGAAAACTTCCCCATTGTTTCACAGAATATGAATTATGAATGAATACAAATCTAAATGAAATAAGAAAAAAATGAACCAAGACATGTGAAAATAGGAAGAAAATGAGTGTAATGAGATGGAGAAAGTTGGTACTGGTGTTGATGTTGGTTGGGTTGGATTTGGATTTCATTGACTTTAGTGTTTAGTTCCTGATTACTTTTTGCAGGACATGGAATATAGAACATGGAATAATAGTAAATAATCATCGTGGACGTCAGTTTTACTTTTTATGTAGCTCGTAGTTCATGAAATAGATATGAAAAGAAGAAATCTTTGTACATTTCCCCTATTCCCGATTCCCTGGAAAACGGTAAATGGTAAATGGGACACAGTGGTCATCTTCCATAATTTTCTCCGTTTTTGAGTATGATTCTGTCGGCTATGCTGTACGCTGTGTACTGTGCAATAATGTAATGTGGAATGTAGCTCATATTAAAACTGTGACTTGTTCTTGTTCTGTGAAATGTGTCAGACATCAACATCAGCATCATCATCAACATTAACATCAACTCATTCTCCGTTCTCCCGCCTCCGAGAAAACTATTTTGGAAACAGTTGCAAAAGTTTCATCCATTATCATTTACCATTTACTGTGCTTTCTTACTCTTTTTGGACACATTTCTTTCCAGCACCAGCTCCAGTTCCAGCTTCCTCTAGTTTCAGATTCAGCTCGAAGCTCGAAGCTCGAGCAATTCACTCATTTATAGTCATTCAGAAGACGCGGTTTTCCCCTCTCTTCTTCACTGTGCCTGTGTTTGTATCTTGTGCTTGTATGTGGGTTTGTGTTTGTGTCGCAGGGCTCATCACTTTATTACTGTTATTGTACATCTCGTCTCAAGTCTCAAGCCTCAAATATCAAGTTTAGTCAACTGAAAACTGGAAACTGAAACTGGAAATTTCAGTTCAGGCATACAGACACTTTTGGTACTTTTACACATGCACATGTTTTCTATTTTACATAAATTTGAAAGGATTATGAACGAACGGTAAAATTTTCTATAGCTAGTAAAAAGAAAAAAGTAATCAGAAATCAGAACCATCAGAAAATGTTAAGTTAATAATATCTTTCATGTCTCTTCAAACTGTCCTAATTTCCTTTGAAATTTGTACCTCAAGCCCAAATCCTGAACCCAATGAATGTTTTAAATTCCCGTTTATGCATATAAAATGAATCAATTACCCAGAGATTTGTCCAGAGTCCAGACGATGACGCACACAACACTGAAAAGATGTACAAGTTCAACCTGGCCTGTTTTTATCAGTTTTTGTACACTTTGGTTTAACAGCTGAATTTCTAAATTCGACGCCGGTTAAAATATTTATGCACGTTTTTAGCAGTTCTAGTTTGCAGGATTGTCGAAATCTGTGTCTTCCGTCGCGATGGACAACTACAAAGGATAATCAAAACCATAAAATCAGAAAACATGATCATTGAACAATCAAAATATTGATTATTGATGGCTAAACAGCATGAGTTCATTTTAACCACGATGAAAATTTGAATGAAATTTACAAAAATTATTTTTGCACATCATCTTGTTTTATCCTTTATCCGTTGTACATTGTAAAGCTAGCGGAAAATGTTTGTGGTCCTTTTCAATGAAATGACTTGATTTCTCTCCTTGCTTTTTTCTTTCCATTTTCTATTCTTCATGCTCCATGATGATATCCAATAATCTAATCCGGTTGAATAAGCAACGATTACGAATATTATGACGCAAGACGAAAAAAGAGAGAAAATCCATGAAGAAAAAATTCATTTTCGTTTCTTCCGAGAAAAGAAAGTTGTGTCGAATGTCTCATATTTGTAGTCTGTAGTCTTTGTAAATTATGGTTAATTCTTGGAAATTCATGGAGAATGGAAAGCGGAGCTACATACAAAATAATAATCGTAATAATCTTCCATTGTCTTTGTGTTTTATTTTTATGCATTCATAATTCATCTCATTTATTGTCAATCAGTGCAGAATCGGGCTATTACTGTCTTTTTTAAATGGACGCAAGTTTTTTCTTTTTTTCAAAGTGTTATGTAATCAGAATCAGAGAAACTTTTCCTCCTTTCTGTCTTTGTCTTTGTCTTTCCTTGTGAAAAGAGGACAAAAAACCGCTTATGTCAAAATGACTTTGTAGATATATGCAAATATCTATACCTAGGAAAAACCTTACATCTTACATGCATAATACACAATGGATATGCGTAAAAGTACACAATACACAAGGAAAATGTAGATGTAGAAGGTACATTATATTTTATATTTTAAGCACAGCACTTAAATCATCATTGATAAGACATAGGACTGAAATATAAAGTATGAAAAGTATAAAACTTAATACATGTATGCAGAGCGGAAGCTCTTACTCCTGTAATATTTTAATCTTTTCCTCGTGCATACCACAGTCATGTAAAGTGTAAAATGTTCAGCGTACAATGTTCAGTGTTCAAGAGAATTATGGATTATGGAGGATGGGAAATGGAGGAAGGAGGTTGGAGAAGTTGGCTTTTGCAAGTTGTAAGTTGGAATTTCATTTATAAATAATTTATGACCGCCAAATATCATGACAATCATTCTTTTTTAATTCTCATAACTTACGTACGTTTACTATGTAGAACGTACAAAGTACAACGTTCAAAGTACAAGTTTTCCCTTGTTCCTTTTAGACACCGAGTTGGGTTTGGATTTGGATTCGGATTGAGATTGAGATGGGGGTGGAGTAAAAAGTAAAGGCATTTCTTTCTAGATTCTAGATTCTAGATACTTTTTACATTCTACACTGTTCCTTTTTGCTCTTTGCTTCCCTCTCCTGTTTAGAAATGATGAAGAGCTTCATTCTTAAATGTGAACTTGAGTTTCCTCTAGTTTTGGCATTTGGCATTTGGCAGTGAGACAGTGGTGCTGGCTTTGGCTTTGGCTCTGGCTTTAACATTTTCTTTCGAATTACAACGGCCCATAAGTAAAAAGTTTTTGAGAACAAACTCGCACTCACATTCTCACTCTCATTCTTACACTTACACTTACACTTACACTTACATAAGAACATTGAGAATCGAGAACATTGTAGATTGTAGATAATACTTGTACAATGTACATAGTCAAAAGTTGCGTAAAGTAAAACAGTAAAAAAAGCAAACGAGTGAAAGAGTTAGAGGGTAAAAATGCGTCGTCCAAAGATAAAAATGAATGAACAAGAAAAGGAAAGGAAAGAAGGAAACAAGTAGCCTGTGTAGTCTCTATTCTGTATTCTGTAGCCTGGGGTTTCTTTGTATCAGCTGTCGAAGTCAAAGTCGGAATCGGAATCGGAATCGGAATCGGATTTTGGATGTTGGATGTACAGCGTAAATTGTACATGGAAAGTTGGTGGGATTCCATGTTCCATAATATTCCATATGCGAATGCATTGTGTGCAAAATATTATTACATTACCCACGCATGTAAGTAAAATGTATACCTTTGGTCGTGTGTCGTGTGTAAGTCAACTATCAACTATCTACATGGTTTGTACGCACAACGTACAAACTACCTACTACCTACTGGAACGGAACTGTAATGAGATATACTGCTGTGCTGAGAAAGCGAATGGTGAATGATTCAGTGTTACTTTTCTTAGGGAAATTTCCTGGTTCTTTCTTGAACTGAAGCTGGAGCTGAAGATGGAACTGGACATTGGAAATTGGACATGGAACACGGAGTGCAGTAGTAAGTAGATAAAAAGAGGCGACACGTGGAGGAAGAAAATTACATAACTCTTGGTCCATTGAAAGCAAATTTGGGAGTTGGAGTTTGTCTCAAGCCTCAAGTCACAAAAGCCATCCGCTCTTCCTTTTCATCGCTCATCCTTTCGTATACATCCTGCTGGACCTTTGTACTTTGTACGCGTCCACTGAAACTGCGTGCGTGTCCCTTGTCCAGTGTCCAGTTCTAGTGTCGACTGGAGTTCATCATATAAAACGCTGTACGCTGTACGTATTGCAGTTTTTTGTCCAATTATCATCATAGAACATGTGGACATTTATTCATGCTTGAAACTTGAAAAGTAGAGAAATTTTACAACTTTTGAAATTTTACAGCGCGTATGATAAACGATGAACGATGAATTTTTAAAGTAGTGGTTCGTAACTCCTAGCTCGTAATTTTTGGACAATGGTATTTGGTACACGGAATTCGGAAGGTGTAAAAACTACTGCATACAAATGTAATGTATCTACTGTTACCATGGAAACAACAAGGACGGCATTCAACATTTAAGACAAAGTCATAGCAGCTCATAGACCATCCTACATGCAGATGGAGAACTTCACTTTACATTATGTATTTTTAGGCTGTGGACAGTGTACAGTGGGGATATTCTGTGTTTAACATTTGTTGTGTAGGAAATGAAACAATTTTCGATTCAATTATAGTTGTACGAGTCAATAGAGGTTAAAATTGGGAATATCATAATATCATGTCATGTCGTTTTATGGACGTCGCGTGACATGTTTTTGTACTGTGTCAAAATTGTATCATTTTTCCTTGTACCAGTATCTCCAGTCTCCAGTCTATACAATGTACAATGTACATATTACACATAAGATTTTGTGCATAGATTTGACATTTGGTTAATGGACCCATAAAACAAACAAGGATCAAGACTGTCAACTCGTTTCATTTGTATCTTTTCACTTTGTTTCTATCTTTATCTCTAAATCTAAATCTGAATCTTTGTCTTTATCTCCATCTTTATCTTTGTCTCTGTCTCGTTTTCAGCTGCTCATCCACATCCAAAATCTCATGTATCTACATTGTACATGGTAAATGTATCTAGTATCTACCAAAACCATTATGAACATGTGTGACGGGTGACGGGCGCACGGCGTATGTAGAAATCTGAAATCGGAGACGTGCAAATATTTCGGGGAATGTAAACAGTAAACACTACATTTTATAGTTGACATGCCAACGGAACGAGCATCATAATGGTATTCTATGCTACATGGATGCTAAATACTCTTCTGGCTTCTCAACATATTCTTGTATACTCAATACTCAATGGACTGTCGTTGTTTTGCTGTGTATTTTTCTCGCATTTTCTCCTGTGCCTCTGCCGAAGAAGAAAAAATAGAAGAACAAGAAGCAGAAGAAAACGTTATTACAAATTACACATGCTTTGTACTTTGTACTTTGTAGTATACAAGTAATCTGTGTAATTTCTTATCGAATAAGAAATAACCTTTGGAATCACAGGGCTTGACTTGAGTTGACAGTTGTGAAATTCAATCTTAATCTTGTTAATCTTGTTTCCAGTAAATAAAAGACGAAGGAGAAATGGAAGCAAAAACAGAGTATTTTGAAAGTATTTATGTGCAGAAACATATTGATTAGGGAACTGGGTGTTTCATAATACCCCAAACGTAAAAATTCAAAACGTTTACAATTTTTACGTTTTGACTGGCTAAAGAAGGTTTCCTGTAAAGTGTCAACTCGATTCGACCTGATTTAGGGGTCACTTGACGAGGTCAAAGGGAGCAAATCAGAAAAAAAATCAAATTTTTGTGCAACTCGGACGCCATTCAGTGCAACTCGGACGCTATTCAGTGACAACGAAAATTTTTGTGACAATTCCCACACCTTCTTTTCCTTTTGTAATAAACACTCTTCGTTTTCAGTGAGTAGCGTCCGAGTTGTGTAAAAACTTTATTTTTTTGCTTGACTAATATAAAATATGAAACACCCTAATGTTGATATTTGCTATGAACTCAAATTGCAGAGAGATACATACATATACATTATAAATACTATACATAGATTGATGAACTGAACTCGTGTACATAATAAATTTATCAAAATCAAATATCCATCAATAAAAATACCAAACCAAAGCAGACCAACGAAGAAAATGAAACAGACACATTTTAACTCCAGTCACTTAGACACAAAATACAAGCACATATTATTTAAAAAATGTATCAACATTCCATGAAACAACTAATACAAATCAAAGGAAAGGCGGAAGAGAATTCTTCATTCATTCATTCTTCCTCCTTATTTGAATGGAAAATGCGGAATGACGAATGCAGAGCAACGACCAACACATGTTTCATTCATTCATTCCAAGTTTCTAACTAGAATCTAGAATCTACAAGTATCTCCAATCTTCAAAATATTTATATACTTATCTACGCACTTAATACGCATGATATGTGGAGAATGTTGAAAATTCTAAGTTGTAAGTTGTCAGTTGAAAGTTGAAACACTGGGATCATCGCCAAATCCAAAAAGTCAAAAAGCCAAAAACAAAGTTCCTCTTTTAATATTTATTTACCAGTACAACTGCAGTGTCAATATTATTTATTTGCATGATGATACAAATGAGAAATAACAAAATGATACATAGGAAAAACGTATCACATTTCAAAAACAATTTTTTAATTTAGATTTTAAGCATTAACTAAATTACATTAATGAAATCAAGACTCAAGTCAAAACTGGACTTCAAAATTTGGCTTCCTGGTATTTTAACTTTTGATTTTGTGTGATTCATGAATCATGATTTATGTTGTATATGAACTAGAAAAAAATAGTGGGATGCTTCGGCTGAAATTGAACGCCGTTCTAATTTTCTTTGTTCATTTTGCAAGTCTAAGGCACACAGATGGAAAAGGCCGTTCTTTACAGATTTTGAGTATTGTGTTGTGGGCGGTTTTTGTTTACGTTTTTCTACGAATCTTTTAACGACTTTCCTGATTCCTGATTGTTGATTGTTGATCTCTAAACTGTCTCTTTGAACAAACTGAAATGTCATAATAGAAATTTATCGTATCTAAAAAGCCATGTGAAAAGAGTCAAGAGTCAAGAGATTTATTTACTTGGTTTTTATTGAAGATTGAAGACTTTATCCTTCATCGGTCCTTTGGATCTGTGGATCTTTCTTCTTTCTACTGTATTTACTGTAAAAACTGAAAAACTCTACAATCTAGACTCTAGAATTTACAAGTATATTAGAAACTTTTAGGTTGAAAAGTGAAAAGTGCAAAGAAAAATCTCAATGCTCAATGCTCAATTTCATTACACTGCTATTAAAAGTAATCTCATAAAAAAAGAAGAAACAAAATTCTTGTGATTTTCTTTTCAACTTTTTTCTCAACTATGGAATGTGATGTCTTGTGTCTACTATCTGGAATCTGGAATCTAGAATCTAGAGTCTAATGCCCGTCGTTATTTATGAGCCCACGTCGCAAGTTGTAAGTCGTAATTCTATGTTCAGTGTTCAGTTTGTAGTTTGCAGTGTGTCTTCCGTGCTCCGTACTATCAGAAATCAGAACTGGTAAGATAAACGACAGTTGGATAGTTTTTTGTCTTTTGTCTGTGTGTATGTTGTGAGTTTTGGGGATAATGTAAGATGGATAATAATAATGATACAGACCGAAACCGAGACCGAGGACCGAGTACAGAGTGAAAAGGAGAAAAAAAGTGCCGCTCTACCCGCCTGACTTGTCGTACCGAAAGTTGAATCGGAATTCAGATCGTACACACTACACACATATATTTTATGATGTATGTAGAATGTAGAGCACACATAACATGATATTTTGTATAGAAAGTAGAAAGTAGAGGAAGTTGAACAGAGAATAAATCGGCTATCTTTATCCCATCAAAGATTCCATCTCTCAACCAGCTATTTAAAATTTTAACACCTTTCCTTCCCTTTCAGTTCCTTCTTACTTTGTACCATGTACCATAGCTCTTCCTCTTTTTTGTCCTCCGTCATTCATACTCTTTACTCCTTTTACATTGCGAAGCCTGAAGAATGCACGTAAACTTGCAAAGTTTCAAGTTTCTGGATTTACGAGACAAAGTTGAAATGTCTGTGAAAGGCTAAAGACTAGAGTAAAGAGTGAAAAGTGAAATGGAAAAATATACCTAAAAGTAAAAGCAGTAAGTATAAGAATAGAATTTGTAGAAGATACAAGATTAAAGATTAGATATGGAAAACTAAGATGAGTAAAGCCTTTAGAATTTAGAATTTTGAGTTAAAGCATCTTTTTGTTTTTTTTCAATGCAAAGTAGTGAATATTGAATAATTATGATAAATTGGGTATATACAAATAATTGTAGTCATGAGAGATTAGAAATTGCGGATTTTTTCTTGTCCCTTGTTTCTCATTTTCATTAAAATGCTTTGTGAAAATGTGTTTATTCATCTTTCATCTTTTATCCTTTGTAATTTATAATATACCATACTTATTGATTATTGACCAGCAGAAACAAGTTCATCAAGAATCAAGACTTAAGACTCAAGAATCAAAATAAAATATTAACAATGAGTAAATTGTTTTCTTGATGATGCCCTACATTTTATATTAAATGACACAATATTTCTACAACAAACAAACATGTTTCATATTTACATACAACTTAGCCATTAGTACAAATACTTTAATTATAATTAACAACTAATTAACTTAATTATGAATTACTTCATCTATATACATTGTACATTGTACATACATAACACTCTGAACTACAACACATTATACAAAAGAAAACATTCATACAACTTTTTCTTTTTCTTATGTACAGTTTTTTACATTTACCGTACTTGGTATGGTGTGCTTATTAGATACCTATGGTATTTTGTTTGAAAATTGTCATCATGAACTGGAAACTGGGAACTTGGACTTTACAATTTTAATGCAATATCTTGATTCTTGATCTACTTCAGCCTCATCATAGGTAGTTTCTAGTCTATGCTAAATTTCAGTTTAAGGTTTAGTTTGCTAATGTTGTACATTTAAACTACAGTTGAGCACCTTCATAAAGTACCAGAATCTGCTAGAATCTAGAATACACATAATATTTTATTATATCTAAAATTCAGTCTTGATGTGGACATTTTGTACATGTCCTTGTACAATGTACAATGTACATTGCACGTAAATAACAATAGATAATTCTGTTTATATTTTGTATCGCATAATATTATATGTCCCTAAATATAATATGCATGCTATCTGCTATCTATACTACAATATGAAATTTGAATACTGAATTGAATATTGAATACACGAGACACGAGACATTATAGCAGCAGTAGCCTAAAATCTAAATCATGTACAAAGTACAAATAGGAAATGCCACAAAGATTATCTATTATAAATTATAAAGTACTTAATGACACTGACTTGGTTTCAAATTTCAAATTTCAAATGGACGCCTCATCAATAATGGAGATGGCTCGAGTTGGTTGAGTGAGCGTAGTTGGTCTTCTGTAGTTCCTAAAAATCGGAATTTCCCGCGTACCACCTTCGGCAATTGGCGGGAAAAGTCTTGTAGGCGGACTGTGAATTTGACGAGGAGAACCATGACCATTTCCACGTCCGAGCGCTCCAAGTCCAGCAACTCCACCGGCTAATGCTGCTACTGTAGTACCTATTCCAGCATGCGCCGCTTGCGTCAAATTAGGTCGTGCGGCTGACCATCTTCTAATTCCTCGACGAGGCTCCAAGAGGGCAGGATAATCAGGGTCATATTCTGAGACGAGACAATTCTCCACCTTGGCACAGGAGGTTATACAATCCGCACCGAAATATTCCTCCCACTCTTCAAAATAAATGTCCTGAGTGGATGACAAGAGGTCAAATTTAGAAATCAAAATAAAATGGAGGTCAGAGGTCAGATTTTAGATGGCAGAGAGCTGACATGTTCAAAATATGCGGGAAAAACAAAATGTCCTTACCTGAAAATCAATGTCAGCAATCCCCTCCTCGGAGATACAGGTCAACTCTTTGAGGATATTGTTTGGATCCAACAAATCCTGATCTCCCTCCTCCGCGTGACCTACTGAATCCCCATGACCTTTTGAATTTGGACTCATTTGCTCTGCTGGGAAGGAAAAGGAGAGACGACGTAATTTTGGACTCTGAGCACTCTCCAATGTTTCGCACCTGCACAAGTACATCAATATTTCAGAAATTTTAAATTTGACCTTTTGACCTTTTGACATTTGAACTCAATTTTTTTTTAAATTTCCTTATACACAAATTTCTCTTACGTCTTAATAGAGCTTTGGGTCTTTTTTCTGGACAGCCTTCGTTTTCTCACGTCTGTTAAGAACAAGGCAGCGGAGCCCAGAACGACCATGAGGGTTGAAAAGTAGTAGCCACTCTTGTATCCAAATTTTGTGTTGAGGTAGCCTGAAAATATTACCCCGGCCACCAGCGGGATGGACTGACTGCACTGGATAAAGGACCAGGCTCTTGGGAAATGACGAGCTCTCACTCGTTCATACGTGTACACTTTCAACGCATAATTATAACCACCCAGGCTAAATCCGTAAATCCAGGAGAAGATCACCAGACCATTAAATCCTTTCACAGCTGTTAGAGCGAGGATGGACATTCCACAAATTAAACTGGCCACCTAATTTTTTGAATTTCAAATTTTAAATAAATTTAGTTTTGAATTCTACATCAAACAAAATAAAATAAAATCAACGCCGTTTACAAAAACTCATGCGTCTATAGGAACTCTTACACGTGAGCTGTCGTGTACACTCCCTGGGTTCCAATATTTTAAATAACCTTACCTGACATAAGTACTGCTTCGAGACTCGGCACTCTTGATTCTACATCATAAAAATTCCTCAACAGTGAGTAATAAAATCAACATTTTTGCTCTTGTACAAGTTGAAAGAAACAATGAACCTAAAAAACGATAAAGTTTTACCTTTTGAATAGCCAACAGTCCAAGACAAGAACAGCCGATGATCCATCCCGCTCCAACGTAGACATGCAGAACAATGATGGATATTTCATCTACTCTATTCTCCTTACACTCCGATACCTTGCAAAATTAAATAAAAAAGTAAAAAATGACCGCATGAAAAACACTGGCTCATTTCAAAATCTATGTAGAAAATATTTTTAAAGATTCATTTCAATTTGAAAAGTGAAAAATTGTCATTTTTCTCACCAAGTAAAAAAGTGGTGTATTTATTCCAAAGGCAGTGAGAGCGGAAGAGAGAAGAAGAATTTGGAGGGTTTTACTTCGAAGACAACTAAAGTCGAGGAAAGGTGGTTTTTCCTCTCGTTTTTCCTTGTCTTTCACCTGAAATCAAAAATCAAAGCAAATGTAAAAGTATCTAAGCGGAGTTTTTTTACTATACTTATGTGTTCGATAAAACCGAAAGGCAGTGGAATGGTGGAATGTGTCTCTAGTGCAAGAAAATCCACTTCTCAACTTGCTTATACTTAATAACGGCGTCAAATTTGATCATGTAAAATTTACAAAGTACAGACGGTCGAAACTCAAAACTCGAAACAGAAATAAAAAAATGTTGAAAATAGCGGAATAAAAAAGGGTTGAAAATTGAAAACCATTTTTACCTTATTTCTTTGGTTCTTCAGGTGAAGGATGGCCTAAACACAAACAGAAGAATAAAATCAAGAATTATTATAGTTTTTTACCTATTCTAGATTTTTATTAGAGATTGCAGATCTTGAAAATGCTTTTGTATACATGATTTTTTTACCCTTCTTTGAGGATGATACAGACTAGCACTACGGTAGAAAGTACCGAGGAAAAAGGTGAGGAATAAGGAACCAGTCACGGCTTGAAGCCCCAGTCTCCAGCCGAGTGAACTACATTCACAAGAAACACCAAATGTCATCATTTATTTTCATGCTCAAATTAGAGAAAGTTTTTTGAGTTTTGAGTCAGAATCAAAGTTGGAGCAAACCTTATGGCAACATGAATGAAAATGGACATGAGCAAAATTCCCAGTCCGGAACCGGACACGACAATAATTTCGACAATTTCTCTCCTACGTTTAAAATATTGACCCACCATCAGAGAGGATGCGTCTCTGGATAAACCCACACCCACACCTGTTTTAATTACATATGTAAATATTTATAAATATCCTGTCGGTGCTAATTTAATTAGAATACCATAGTTAAAATGTCAAAGAATTGTTTGGTTGATGGTTGAACCTAAGAAAGCTCCATAGCTGAGAAAGAGTTGATGATACTGTGATGCAAAGGAGGTGAAGAGACATCCCAGTGAAGCGACGAGTCCTCCAAATACCGCTGCCAGTCTTGTACTCTTCCTCTTACAAATTGAGACCCAAACCGGGGAGAACTGAATTTTCAATTACACTTTTGCCATTATAAAATAATATACTCAAGGAATGGAGGATTTATATATCATAGTAGTCCTGAGACAGTGAAGAGAAAATAATTTAACATTGAACTTGCTCACTTTTGTACACATTTTTCACATACTAAAAAAGTCCCATGTCAGAAATTGAGGGACTTTAGTATGTGAAAAATGTGTACAAAAAATGATTCTTCATATTTTTAATTTTTAATTTTAATGTGTTTAATATATAGTTTGTTAAAACATCAATTCAGTCACATTACCAATAATGAGACTCCCATCGACATTGCACCCAGTGAACCTAAATTCATTCATTCTGATTATTCATTTTAATTTTTTCATACTTCACATTCACAATTTAGTAGCAAAATTATTTTTCATTTTTCTAAAATTCTACAAAAATTTTACATAAATCCGCACAATGCATAACACATATGATTTCCCATTGCAATTCAAATTCAAATACTCTCTTCCCTTATTTTCCTTTGCATTAATACGTGATACAAAATACGCAAGAGAAGGTTAAAGAGTTGTAATGAAACTGAATATCACCTTTATGAAAATGGTGGTAGACGACATTTGACAGATAAAATTGGGTTCCCAGTGAAATGGCGTGTGAAAGGAGGGCACAAAAACAGACGATCCAGCCAAAACCACCTCGAATTCACAAATAAATCACATAAATTCACTGTACATTGAATTTCCTACGAATTCACCATTCACCATGCTCAATTTTTTTGGGTATAGGTAACACTTTCATGAACTTTATGTGAATTCTGCATTGAGCATTGAGCATTGAGCATTGAGCATTGAGCATAAAATGGTAGGCAGCTTGATTAAATTAAATAACATTGTGTCTCTTGATATAATAAATAATGTATGATGTATGAAATACCTTCAGGATAATAGTGAGTCTGGAGTGTTCGCCATTCGGACATTTTCTTACTATCAACGTCCTATAGCCACAAACCACAACAACCAACACAAACACATGTATAAAATCCAGCAACTAATTGAATATTAATCAACACAGGTCAAAGGTTACAGCCAAACCCAAACTCAAGCCCCGGAGAATTAAGACGTATCAATATCAATATCAAAATCAATCCGCCGGTATTCTCTGCCTTGTAGTCTGCTTCATAATGCAATAAATAAAAGACGGGAAATTGAGCCAGGAACCAATTTCAAATTAAATATGAAGAATATCCACAGTCCGCAGTCCACTTGAGGCTTGAGCTTGAGGCTTCAGACTTGAGACAGAAAGAAAGAAAATTGATTCAATCTCGAATCTTGAGACTTGAATCTTGAATCTTGAATCTTGAGTCTGACCAAAAGAACAACAAATAGAAGCAGAGAAGTAGAGAATAGTCATCAAAAATCAAGGATCAAGATTCAAGAGTAGAGAGCTCTCGGTAGCTCTCAACTCTCAATTATTTCATACTCATACATCAATAAGATTCCACCATGTAGAATCTGAAGTCTAGAATCTAGAATGTGCAGAAACTCGTAATTTGTTATTAAAAGTCGCTCTCATTGAAGATTCATTCACTCACTCAGTCAATCTTCTTCTCTGCTTCTTTTCCTCTTGTTGTTCTTGTTCGAGCTCTTATTCTTGTTCTGAATTCTGAATCTTGTTCAGTTCATCCCACTACAAATTGAATTCTTGTTTTTTTGGTTTACGATCACCCAGAACTCAGAACAGAGAGCAGAGAAATGAAGAGTGAATCCCCTGGGTAAATAGTAAATAGGAATAATACACAATAAATTATGTGCAGAAATTATTATTGCATAAAAAAAGACATCTGGATGAAATCTATTATTTAATCTTTCTTTCTTTCCATCTCTTTGTCTGTATGACTTTGAGTCCTTCAAAAGTAACCAGTTGATTTTGATTCATACTGTTAATTTTATTACTACTGTTGTGACTTTTCTCAATCTACGATCTATATAAACTTGTACAGATATTCATTGTATTTATTATGCATTTATTATGTTTGTTTGAGATTGACAACCTGTTCCCCACGTTTTTGTGCATGTGCCCCCGTCAAATGTGGATGTTTGAGCCGTTGATTCTTATTGAAACTATTATTATTATTGTTATTACTGAGATTGGTGCTGTTGCTGTTACTGTTGCTGAGACTGTGTTGATGTGGGTCGGCGGAGGATGAAGTCGTCTCGCTCTCCGTACTCTGTTGATTATTATGACTGTGAGCTAAGCCATTTATCCGCTTGCTCAGTGATACTGGAATTGGAATTGATCCTGCCGCTGATCCAGGAACATTTTCTACCTGTTTTTCCTGGACTTTCTTCTGTTGTTGTTGTAATTGTTGCTGGAGTTGTAATTGTTGTTGTTGTTGGTGATGGATGAATCGAAGTTGTGGGAGGTAGGCAGAGGCTGGGAGGGATTTTGACCGGCAATTTTTAAGGACTTGGGATTGACTGGTGGAATTTGGACTTGTATTTGTATTCGGATTCGGATTTCCATTTTGAAGCGGGTGAGGATGAGGACTGGGCTCATGAATACACTGATCATGGGACTGACTGGAATCTAAATCTGCGAGAGAATCTAAAAGTTGTCCACTGTCTTCCTCTTCCTCTTCCATCTTATTCCTATTCGAGTTCGTATGGGTTTCAAAAATGGAGCAAGTGTAGGAAATGAAGAATGAGGAATGAGGACCACACAAATTGAGTCGGACAAAATCTTATCTTTGTCTCTTATCTTTTGTCTTTAGCTGAAAAAGAAAAAAAGGAAAAGGAAAATGACAACGACAATCACAAGAATTAATTCAGAGCATTTTACTTTTTTGGTTTGTCTTTTGTCTGAGGTTTTCTGTCATCTCCATTTAAATTGAAATCACCTTTTGGCCATCATTTTAATGTGCGTACATACGTAGTGATAAGTGGACAGAAACATTGATACATTGAAACATTGAAAGTTCAAAGGTAAAGGTAAAGTCAATGCCACATGCCAGAACAAAATATAAACTGAACAGTGAAGAGTGAAGAGTGAACAGATTGATCTCGTTTCTCAGTTGGCTCTTCTTCCTTCTCCACTTTTTGTCTCAGCGATTCTCTTATACTCTTTTACTTTTGTACACGAGTAGTCGAGCTTTGAGCTTTGAGCTTTGAACAGTGTGATGAGAATCTGTGACTCTTTTTTCCATTTATGAATGTGGGGATTGAAATGCTCGTCACGTAGTTTGCAGTTTGTATTTGGTAGTTTGTATCGGTCGCTTGTCTATATGACTCCTATTGCGCTGGCTCTTGGCTGGTTGAACAAGTCTCAAGTCTAAACTTTGAACATGGTACACCGTAGCAAAGCTAGCTTGTCAAAAATACAGGGTTTATCTCTCTATTTATTTATTTATTTATTTTTTATTTATTTATTTTGTGAGTTGTAAGTTGTGAGTTGTGTTTCTATTCAAAAGCCAACGTCATTCATCGTTGTCGATATCGATATCCATGTCTATTGTCCATGTCTGTGTCCATTTGAATCTCGACGATCATGTTGTTGATACTAATGCTTTGAAAATGATGGGAGCAAAAAAAGATGAAGAAGTTGGCTCTTGTTGCTCCTTGCTCCTTGTGATTTGCTAATGGTTAATGGTTAATGGATAATGGACATTTTGCAGTCCAGTCCAGTCCTTGTCCACACTTTACATACAATCAACGACTAATGGCACATTTAAAATTTAGCATTTAACATCAATCAAAACTCTAGAGTCTAGCATCTAGAATCTAGAATTGAGAATTGAGAATCAAGACATTCCAAATTCCAATGTCCATTAACTCCACACGTAATATTCATTGTTGTTTATGTATCATGAACATAAATTCCTCTTGTCTGTAGTCTGTAGTTTGCAGTCTGTATTATTTGTTACTTGTATAATGGGATGCATCAATAATCAATATCAAATATCAATAATGAATACACAATACCAAATTCCAATGGCTAAAATTTACATTCTACAACTCTCAAGACTCGAGACTCCGTTTATCAGCTACATTGTAAATTGCACATTGTACATCAATGAGGAAAAGATGTCTTCATCTTCCGTCTAATATAAAACGTACCAAAATCCAAAATGAAACGGGTATTTATCTCCATCTCAATCAACTATGTTGCACATTTCACATAGCTCAACATTCATCATTATCCATCAACTATTGACGATTGACGATTAACGATTGACCATTTAAGGAAATTCTATTACGTTTTGTATCCTGCAAAAAACAGTGGTGCATTCTTTACACTGTAGACTGCAAAACGTAATTGTTTATCGGTATAAATTTCTATTTGATATCATATATCAAACATTCAAACAACCTCATGCTTTTTCATTTCTTTATTCATAGAATAATAAAAATTTTAATTACAAGAATAATTTTGAACCCGTAAAAGTATCAAAGTTGTAAAGTTGCTGCACTTGCAAAAAAAACGGTAAGATTCAACGCCGTTCTTAAAATTTAAGCTGTTTTACACCCGCATACAACGATAGCTTCTTTTCGTATCCTTATTTTGTATCTACTCAAAACCCATGAAAAAATAGAATGAATGTAGATTGTAGCCCAGGAACGTAAATGTACGTAGAATGTAGATATGCTGGTAGAAGTAGCTACAAAATAACAGCTGCCAATTTAATACTCAATATCGTATATAAAAAGTAGCTATTTAGTTAATGGAAGTTTAAAGTAACGAGGAATGAGGAGAGAGGACAGACTAATTGCTAATTGTTAATCCATTAAGACATGACAAAAGTCTGTTTGCTTCATGTTTTGCTGTTTGGCGTTTGGTGTTCAATTTTATCGACTATCGGCTGTCTACGTTCAGCTTTCATGTGTGTATAAAATGTACAATGTACAATGTGCGTTCTGCCCAATTACAATTACAATTTGGCCAAAAAAATTAATGGGGAAAAAAGATGCATAATCTTTGGTGTTTAGTGTTTAGGGGTTTTGATAGTGCTATTTGACAGTGACATTAATTGCCCCATTGCACGATTCAACATTCAACATGTGACAATTGCAACCAGCAACCAGCAACGAGCAACCACAATGAAACATCCGTAATTCAGCTGAGCCAGCTGGAGTATCTACTATCTACAATTCACATACATGTAGAATGTAGATATTATTTAAATAGAGTCAGCATTTGAACGTAGTACGTAGAAAATACAATGGAAGCGGAAGAGTAATGTACATTTACTTATTCTGTATTTGCTCAAAATTGAACAAATTACCCCTATAAATTTTCCTTGCACTCACTCCGTCTCCCATTTCCCATCATTCTCCACAGATTGCAAATGTTCTAAGCTCTACGCTCTACTCTTTACGCACTCGAATCTAGAATCTAGAAGGTAACTGTGATCTGTAATATATATTTCCTATCCACCAATCTAAATAAATTGGCCAATTAGGTGAAAGGCAAAAGCGATTAACTACTCAAATCCTCCTCAATCTCATTATCATTATCATCATCGTCAAAAGAGACAAGAGACTATGCATCTATTTACATCGTTAAAAATTTCTAAAAACCGGAGAATGTATCTAGAATTGTCGCACAAATACAAAATTGCCCACCCGGCAAATCCTGTCGACTGTCAACTGTTGACTGTTGACATAAAAATGCGTATGAATTTAAAATTCTTTGCAATGGAAACTCATCCCGTTTCAATCACTCATAGAGCAAAAATTACAATTAAAATTGCCTGCAAGAGTCCATAAAAGTCTCAAGCTCCCTCCACATTGAACACACAAAAGTAGACCTTGTACGATTCAACGCCACTCATCCGATTTTAACGTATTTTGCACCACTACTTTTAGAAGATGTAAAAGCTGCCTAAGTATAGATATCAGAATATAAGATATCATATTATGAATGATGATGATGATTTTGGATTTGAAATTTGAAATATGAAATGATTGACGACTGACGATTGACAGAATGACGAGACAAAACACACAGAGAGAGAGTTGAAAGTGTGAATGAGATACCTATGTAACGATTCGATTCAGCTTTACTCTCTGTACAGATATAATGTTACAGCATTATGACATTACAACGTTACATTACATTTGCATTACATCAAATCACATTGTTGATTGTTGATTGTCCATGTCGATTGAGGATGTCGAAGCGAGTCAAACACATGTTTAATCTTAAATCCCACTAAGGAAAAAATTTAATCCCAAGCTGTAGAGTGTAGAGTGTAGAGCCAAAAGTCAAATTGAATGGAAAATGGTTTGAAGAGAATGGGAATGCAATTGTTTGATAATAAACAAAATACAAAATACGCGGATGATTTTGCATCATCATCGTCATCATCATGAGAATTATCATCATCGTTTATCTAAAAAGGCAGCGGACTGAGGCTCAGGATTCAAATATCAGTAATTGGGAGAACGGAGAAGAGAGAACAGATGGGATGTGATGAAGAAAGAAGAGTAATTTCAATGGAATGAAATTTCAATGACGGAACAATTTTCCAACTCCAAGCTCCAAAGCAACTCTTTCCGAATTCCAAACTCCAAAATCCAAACTCCAAATTCCAAAAGCCATAGCGTAATCAAATGCAAATCCAAATGGCGAACTCGGATTCAAATTAAAATTCATCCTGGTACAAAGTATCACAAATCAGAAGGCTTGCTAATTTATCCCGACTTCTTTACTTAAGCCAAGAAGCACAAAAACAATAAAAAAGGAATAGGAGTGAGCATTGAGCAGTGAGCATTGAGCATTGGGGTGTTCTCTGTTCTGTTCTTGAGGCGAAGTTATAAATAAGGGTACAAGTGTAATTGCTCATTATTCATCCATTTAAACCTCAACCCTCGAGGCTCGAGGCTCAACTTGTGGATTAGATTCATATGTACACTGTACACCTCGAAATAAATACCTCGTGCTCACTGCTCACTGCTCCGCTAATGCTAATCCTGATTAATCAATCTCCAATCTTTTAAATACAAATATAATCCAACCAGATTCCTCATTAACTCCTGCACCATACTCAATGCAGTAGCATTATCAATTACTATTTCATTCTGAATCATAAATCAAACCTCAAACACTAAGAATCAAGAATCAAGAATCGAGGTGTGATTGAAAACAAAACCAGAACCACTATAAAAAATTAACCATTGTAAATTGCATGTGAACGTGATAATGAGAGAAACAACAAGTGAGAATCAGAGAGAGAGAGAGAGTAAGAGAGAACATCTGTCATGTCATTGACAATTAAAATCAAAATAAAAGCAAAGGTGACAGAACGAGAAAACGAGAAACTTGCCGCTTTCAGATTACCGATTCCTCAAGCCTCAAGTATTGAATATTGAATAAATTGCAAATTCTAATGCTCTAGTTTATGTTATATAATGTCAATGCAATTTCTGATCTGGATTAAAGCTTTTTGGATGGTGGAAAAACATGAACGAAAAACAACTAGAGCTTATTCTCAGTTGACTGTGCTGTGGTATAAAAAAGAAGTAGGAGGTGAATGAATTTCTGAATGGAGTTTCCATTTTGCAAGCAGAAAAATCTTTGCAAATATTTGCCATTTCTTACTGATTGTTTTTTGTTTGCTGTTGTTGCTCGCATCCATATATCCAAGATCGAATTTTATTTTTCTCTATTTGCAACAACAAAAGAATTGGAGGATTATAATTTCTGAATATTTGGCTAATGACGATCAAATATCAAATATCAAATATCAAGTATCAAAAGAAATAAATCTAAATCTCAGCTGGGATTAAGAATCAAGAATGGAGACTGTGGATTAGCATGAGATTAAATTTATTCAACATTCAACAGCCGTTCTGTTCCCAGTTTCTCAGTTTGCTACCTTTTAATTGGCAGAACAACTTTTTCCCAAAGCCAAAGCCAAAGCCAAAGAAAGACAGAGTCGTACAAGTAACATTGACAATTCGCAAAAATATTGACCACCTTCACTCTTCTCCGCTCATTGATCCTGATCTTTCTTTGTCTTCTTGTACTCGTTCCATGTTCTACGCTCTACAAGTCAAAATATTTCCTATAATATATCTCAGTATTTGCATAAAGATGCTGCTTAATATGCATCGCAATCAACAGTCAACAGCAAATACAGAATACAATGTTTTTCTCCTTTCGTTAGTATTTCATCCACATTTCATTTTGTATTTGTTTCATATTTCATGTTTCATGTTTCAAGCCTACGATCTACGGTCTAGGATCTAGGATTTCTCGGTATGGTGTGCAGCGTTTAGTGCGTAATTCAGCTTAATTTGCAACTTATGTGGAATTTAAAATGTAGATTGGGGATTAGGGAATAAAGAACTGGGAAATAATAAGAAATATGTTAGGGAAGGAAGACAGATATTTGCAATATAAAACAATTTTCTCTCTCTCTCTCTCTGTTTCAGAACCGAGTAACTAACTAACTCTATCTAACTATCAAACTAATTAGTTTTCAATGGAGGAAAATCACAAAAAAATCTGTCTCTCATTTGTGTTTTGTGCTTCTACATTTACATGGCAACATGTCTGTACATTTAGGATTTAGGTCGTAAATTATCATTCCCTTTTCTGATTATCTCAAACTTTATGTACATTTTACATGTTAGGTGTATGCATGATGCAAACACGGTTCAAAATCCCAAGTTTTCTAGATTCTAGATTCTAGATACCACGCTTAAAAAATCAAGATGAAGATGACTCGAGACTCGAGACTTGAGACTTTAGAGCAAAAAGCCTGGCATTTTTATACTTAATATTTTATACACACTCTGAACTCTGTTCGCTCTAGCGTTTGATATGCCTTTTGCAATTAATGATTGAAATGTAAAATGTAAATACACTAATAAAGAAACTAATAAAGAAAAAAAGATGGAGGTTCACAAAGTTTTCCTTCTATAATTTTATTGTAATTCTGCAACATTTTTTCCTACATTTTTTCATCCGTGGATCATAAAATATCAAATATTTTGCTTATACAAAAAGAATGCAATTCGCAAATTTCTCATCCTGCTCAATTGTCAATGCTCAAGTTCAACGCCGAACGAATTTTTTGTTCAAAATTTTAGGTCTCGAAATTTTCAGCAGCAAATGAAACAAATTACGTATTTTACAAGTGGCTGGGAAAATTTAAAATTCCTATACGTTTGTCACTGTATTATGAACAGAATATTATATATCATTTTTACTCTTAATCTATGCAGCTTCTTTGCTGTCTTATGTCTTGTTTTAAATGTAAATGTAAATTGTAAGACAAAAGACAAAAGGGATTGAAGCTTCAAGTAGTAGAAAGAAAGAAAGAAAGAAAGAAAAAAAGAAAGGAAAAGACAGAGTTGTGCCGGTTAATTTATGGCCAATTAAACTCAAACTCGGAATTATTGCCTACCTGCAAAAATAAACAGTCAAAAAGATTCAGTTGCAGTGAATTGGATGAGATTGGATTGGACTGAACCAAGCTTCAGGCAACATTCACGTCTCAATTTTTTTGCCTACTATTCATTATTATTGTACATTGTACATTATAAATACGCGGAATTCATCAGTTGCCGTTTGAATGTCTCAATGTCTCATGTGTGCATTGTGAAAATGTACAGTGAGCAGTGAGCTGAACTGTGTTTTGTATTTTGTATTTTTTACGTATATGTTTTACCTTTATCTATACAAAGTTTCTTTTTATTTAGCATTAGCGCATTAACTTCTTTTATTACACATGTGTATGCATTATGCATGTAAATCGTACATGGGAAATTTAGATAGATTATTTTATTACTGCACATTGAATATTCAATGTTGTTTTATACTTTGTATTTTATTTTACGTAGATAATTTTTCTTAGTTTTTTTGCAAATCACGACTCACGAATTTTGCACTCCTTTGACTTTTGACAATGAATGTGAATGCGAATCTGATTACGATTTACTGTTGACTGTCGACTGTACAAATTTTCTGTTGTACACACATGCACAATACACATAAATGTGCATTGGGCATTGGATATAGATTGAGAATTGAGCCATCACACAATCTACACCTAACTGCGGTGAGTTTGTTTTAGCTTTGATCTCTGCTTCGTGTTTTCACACACATGTGAATGTGCAAATTGCAAATTGCATTTCTGCTGAATTCTTGAGACTTGAGTCTTGAATCTTGGGAGATGGGAAAATGAAAATAAATAGAGAGGATTTCTAGATAAATATCGATAAAACACCTCATTCTGTTTGGTTGTTTGGTGCAATTGCAACTGATGACTGGCGACTGTGACTGGTTGAACATTTCAACTTGAAATGCAAATCTACTTGAAATTTTTCACATTGCACATTTACTCGATACTCGCTACAAAAATAAATTCAACCTGAAACAAAATGTAAAATGCACCGTTGATTGTTGATTTTACTGCACAGAATGCAGACTGCAGAATCCAAAATAAAGAAAATGTGAAGAATTAACGAGGCGTAAAATTTGTTTAATTGAACCGGCAAAAACATCCCGGTGCATCGAAATCCAAATCTACTGTTCTGACTTTTCTATTTTCATGTTACCTGTTATTATTTTATTATTTTATAATTCTACATTAATTTGTTTATTTGGACGCCGTTTGCCATTTACCGTTCTTGTTCTGGCGACTTTAGCGTAGAAGATTTACGCGTCATCGGTATATATTTACATAAACTCCCACATTCTACATCATATTATTTGTTATTTGCACATTTTACATGATGCACTGTTCACTGTTCAAAATTCACTGTTTAGTATTAAGTTGTGGCTGAAATTTACATTGTATTATTGTATTTAAATGATGACAGATGAAATGAAACAAAAATAATAGATCTGGAACAGAGAAAAGACAAAGGTAAAATAAAAGCAAAAAACTGTTGTATGAAATTTACCATTTACCATTTGCAATTCACAATTTAGTGTCTTGCGCTCCCTTTACTCCTTTTTCACCATTTATTCTTCTGTATATTTTTCCTTTGGGCATTATGTCTATTTTTTATTTTTTATGGAGATTTTTATTCGTCGTCAGAAGCCAAAGATGAAAGGCGGTGGACGGTTCGACGGTGAATGATGACAGCAATTTATATCTGTTGTGCATAGGTAACTCGAAAATTTACACGTGATATTTATTTGTACACCAACACATTTACATGTATTTTGTATTTTCCTATGATAGTTGTTTGTTGTCTTGAGCTTGTAAGTAGATAGTAGATACAATGTATTTTTTAATGGACTTTTCATGTCGCATTTCAAAACCAACCCCAAACTCCAAACTCCAAAATGAAATGGAAATTCAGATTCAGATTTAGAGCAAAAAGCTCGCACTCACTTTGCACTCACACTTACGCACAAAATACCATAGACTAGATAGACGAAACAAAGAGAATTGCCCAAGAAAACTGAACACTGAGCACACAAATACAAATAGAAACAAGAATATCACAATATCACAATATGGATGATCACTCACAAGTCAGAGAAATGACGGGGATGAAAAGGAGAATAGTAATTACACAAAAGTCACAAGTGTGAGTGATTGCATGTTTTCTGTTGATTGTTGATCCTTTCAAGTGTAAAACTTAGAGAACCAATTTGTATCGTGATCTGTTATCTGTAGCACATATTGAGAATTGAGACTTGAGACTTGAGGATTCGCACATGTATATGTTTAGATTATGTATTATGGATGTGTAATTTGTAATGTGCAGCGTGGAGTGTCATTAAGGTTGTTAGTTGTTAGTTGTTAGACAAACAGTAATCACTTGTCCACTCAATGCTAATATTTATGGATCTGTGGATTGTGGTGGCCGGACAAAGGATAAAGATTGTACAAAGTACAAACTATAAGTAAAAGATCCTTTTAAGGCATCTCATGCCAAATTTCGCACTTGTTTGAGCTTTCAGCTGACGTTGAACGTCGATCGTCGATGCCGACGTCTTTCACTCACTCACTCGCTCTGATTTCTACGCCAATTTGGTATTTTGGTATGCGCTCAAATTTCAAATTTCAAATCTCGAGACTCGAGACTCAAGACTCAAGGTACGATTTGAAATTCAAACCTCTAATTGCAGTCTTAATCCCAATCCTTTTCACTTGAGAATATCAAAAATCAAAAATGGGATATCACAAACTCTAGAGCCCGCACGTAAACAGTAAACAGTATACAAATCTTGATTCTTGATTCTTGGTTCTTGGTTCTAGATTTTAGATTGAGTATAAATTTTGATCAAGAATTCCCCATGATGACGCACATTTTTATCAACTTTTACTTTTTATATTTAGGCCATAAATGTAATTAACTGCACTCTTGAGGCTTGAGTCTTGAGGCTTGAGGCTTGAGACCGTAGATATAAAAACATGTCCAATGTCTATTTCACAAACATGTGACAGCGGAACGAACGCTGTGAAAGTCCTTGTCCGAAAGGCCAACGTCCAACTCTCCCAAACCAGAACCAGGTCCAGGTCCAGAGTCAAGCAGTAACTGTTACTGGAGAGAGGGAAAAGGACAAGAGACAAGAGAGAGAAGACGGAGGACAGAAGCGTTGACTCCTGCACTTGAGTGGATATTTGAGTGCTGGAAGTTTTGGTTTGGTTTGGTTTTGACGTGTGGCCAAAAGGATTTTCTCTCTCTTCTCATTCATGCTCGACTGTCTCACTGTCTCAACTTCCTTCCTTCCTCCTCCACTCTCCATTCTCCATTCTATGTACAATGTACAGTCTATAGTTTTGCTCACTTCACTCATACACTTGTCTCTCTTCTCCCTCTTCTCTCCTTTCCTTTGTTTGTTGTTCCTTCATTTCCCTTTTTCGCTTCCTCGTCTCGTCTCTTCTCTTGGCTTTCGTCTGCAATCTTTCTTACTTTTAGTTTTTGTTTAGCTCCCTATCAAGTATCGAGTAGCGAGTAGCTTGTAGCTAGTTGCAAGCAGAGAGAAAATGCAATTCTCTCTCTCTTTTTGTATTATTATGTATTATCTATTCCCATGCAGTCTCGAGTCTCTAGACTCTAGACTTGGAACTGCATGCACATGGAATACAAAACACTGCACTGTACATTGTACATTGTACGTTGAAATATGAGAAACTTGAAACTGTATGGGAAATGGTAGACTGAAACTGGTCGAGTATTACCATTACTATTACTTTTACAATTGTTCTGGAGGTACTAGAGTCTCGAGACTGACACTGGCACTGAGAATCGAGATTGAGATTGAAATTGAAATTGAGAGAGTGCAGAGTGCAAATCTGTCAGAGCGGAGGCAATTCAAAAGTTTGTGGATATCAATATCAATATCAACGCATCTCATATTTGTGAGGATTGAGGATTGGGGATATACTCAATACTCACGGCTCGTAGGATTTTATAGCGATTACCATGTAAAAAAAGCCCAGTGTGTAGGAAAAATGAAAAGGAATTCCAATGCATTTCAATTTCAATGATAACTTCATGTCAATACAAAGTGTATCAACAAATAAATATGAGAAAAATGGACGATTAGTCCGTCTAGCTCCGTCTCAATCTCAATCTCAATTCTGAGTTCTCAATAGATTTTTTGCAACTTGCAAACTTGCAACATTTCAATAAGAATTCAAAAAACTGAGCTGAGAAATGCCAAGTGTCTAATTTTTCCCGACTGTCAATTTCAATTTCAATTTCCAAGGGAGACATTATAAAAGATGAAAAATGGCTATGATTACATCCTTATTACATTATTAAATCCTATACCACTTTATTATTTATTATTTATCTAGCTCCTAGATTCTAGATTCTATAGATTTTAGATTTTAGAGTCCTCTGTCCCGTTCTCAAACTGATTGGATTCAGTTTGCTAAGATATTTACTAAATCTCGTGGAATTTTCAAAGTATTTTCTGTTTTCTGTTGCCTGTTGTCGATTGTCGATCCAGTTGTAAATTTTATGAGTACACGAAATAGGAAATACCTAATGAATAATGAATAAGAAATGCAGTAAATGCACAAAATCGACAGTTTGAGTTTAGCTCACATGAAATCAAGTCAAATAAATGCAATGGCAATCGCATTCTTATCTGATTTTCTCTCCCGTCTAAAAAAATGAGCATTTTGATCATTGAAAATCAACAGAATTTGTACCCCAATTTCAGAATAAGTTGCTCCGTCAGCGTCGCGACTTTGTAATAATAATCGTAATAATAATCGTCAATCGTACACAACTGATTTTGTCTTCATCACCATTTTCAATGCTCAATGCTCAATGATCAATACTCAATAGGGTGTAACATATTATCCCAAACGTACAAATCCCGGGTTTTTACAATTTCTACATGTTTGGACGGGCTAAAATAG
>JAQGBH010001202.1:0-35508 GCA_034698265.1 Sminthurinus aureus | reverse complement strand
GAATACTGAAACACGAAATATTTTGTGAACATTTCGTTATCTCGATTCGCAAGCAGTTCGCACCTTGTGAATACTCACCTTAAAAATGGTGTATAATGTTTTTTTTTGTATTTTGTCTTTTTTGCAGTGTGTTCGTGCGGCATCTCCAGTTCTTCTTCGTTTCATTGTTCTTGGTGCATTTTTCATTTATTGTACGGTAAGTCTAACTGAAATATGTAATATAAAATAGAGAATGCAGAATGCAGAACATATAATTATTATGCAGTATACAGTATCAAGTACGTTTTGTGCACTGTGCGCTGGTTCTAGTCTCTAGAATCTAGAATCTAGTCTCTAGCCTCCTCCATTATTCATTCGTGTACTTGATTGCAGTCTGAAATTTAATTCTGTGGCGTAACAGTTCAAACAGAAAATACACTAGACACTCCGACCAACTCGATTCAATTATAGAACAAACAAACCAAGAACCACACAAACAAACAAAAACACACATGAACATTTGAAGCTCCAAAATAAAGCTGCACTCATCATCATGCATCAGCCTTCTCAAGGAAAGTTGCCCACAAAAACCACCCAACTATTTTATAACTCGACTCTCGATTGCATGCATTCCAACTCCTCTTTCAAGTCTAGTTCAAATTCCAGCTCCAGAAAAGTGTACAGTGAAAATTGAATTTACTCTTTTCTCCTTTTGTGCCCGAGCGACTCGAAATTCTCAGCTCTCAATTTTGGTAGTGGAATTCACGGGTGAAAAGTGAAAATGCAACTAACTTGTCTGCCAGACCACAGAGACAAGCCCAGAGACCAAGTATTTTCAAGTCCTGTGGTCAAACAAAACAAAGAAACGGTCCAGTTTTTAGAGAAGAGTCAACAGGCTCAACGCTCAACGCTCAACTGACCCCAACCCAGATCCAGATCGAGATCCAGGATTGAGAAGTGCAACGATTAAGCGGTTACGGCACTTGGATCTTTGGATCTTTGGATCTGCGACCACACGTGAAGAATTTAAAAGTTCTCAAACCCACTAAAAGTGCACCCCATCGGAATCGGAATCCGAATCGGACCACACACGTTGTTCCAGGTTCCATTCATTCACATCACATCCCAGAGTCCCAGTACATCAATACCCTGCGTTACCCCGGGAATGGTGAGTGAGAGATAAAAGGCAAGTTCAATGGACTGGGAGCAACTCATTTTCAATTCAATACACTCTACACTCTACACTCAACACTGTACAAACTACCTCGTGAATATTTTACCAAGACAATTCATTTGTTTCTCGCTCTTGTTTCAACCCTACGACTTTTCGCTCCAAGGCCTGTGCAAAAAACTGGCATAAATCGGCTACATGTACAAAGTACCAAGTATAAAGACAAAAGAATGAAAAAACCCAAGTCGGAGTCGGAGCAGAAAAGCCAGAAAAAGAAGAACAGCAACAGGAACCAAGAACAGCAAACATGACAAAACTGTCCAAAAAGAGCTTTGAGGCACAATTTCAATTCCAATTTCAAAAATATACACACAAAATACAAAATACAAAATACAAAATACATTTTACATGCTAAATGTGGAACGAAGCAAAAGGGAGTGAAAGATGTAAAGTTTGAAACAGCTTTTCCAGAACAAGACACAAACCAGCTCATCCATCAATTGTATCGCATCGCATCGCACCCATCCCCAAACATATTTGAACAGAGTAAATGGTAAATGTTAAAAACTCTGTCAGTGTCAGCTTCAGAATCAAAATTTACACTCAAAATTGACTCGTCAGGAAACAGGAAACATGAAAGTGAAACAACTGTAAATTGTAAATTTAAATGGAAATACATTGTCACAAAATCCAAACAAAATAACATGTACAATGTACAAACTACAACGTAAAATGTAAACTGAAACTACACCAAAATTGAAATTGCGCAGTAAATGAAATACAGATATTTGACATATGGCAAAACTTTTTGGGTCAAAAACAGACACTCAAATCGCATTCCCTTATCGCACGTTTTTTACCGCACAAAAACGCATGCGCATTTAAACATGCCATTTACCTTTTGCCCTGTAAAAGTTTGGACTTTGTGAATTTTGCTTGTAATACAATAGAAAACTGTAGACTCGGATCGGGATAATCCGAGTCTTTTGTACCGTATTTTGACCAGACATAAGAGTGAATAATTGATTCGATTACAAAGTTGTAATATGTGTAATTTATAGCTCGAAACTGGAAACTGGAAGCTCAAAACATGAGGTTTTTTACCATGGGGTTGAATGTTGAATGTTGAATTGAATTGTAAATTGTAGTGAACTGAATTGAATTGGGCGGACCTACAGCATCAAGATTCAAGCACCAGCAATCGAGTATCGAGTATCGAGTATCGAATACGACAAATATAAAAAATAAAATGGAGTGGAATTGTTGAGAAACAGTGCACAAAAGGCTGAGCGGTGAATAGAAATACTTTTGATGTGAATATTTATAGGAAAAAAGTGACATGTGGTTGTTTGTTTTTTCTCCATTTTGACAGATATTGGTAATGTATCCGAGCCCTTCCGTGATAACGTGTACGCTCCGAGTTTGGTTGAGGGAAATTGGATTTTCTCTGGCCTACGGGGCACTCATGCTCAAAACATGGAGGTTTGTACCCACTCTTTCTCTCTCTTTTACTCTTTTACTCTTTTTTACTCTATTTCATATTACACATGATGATGTCTACATATAAACCACTTATTTTACTGATATTTCCTATCTATTTTTCTATCTACTATCTCCTCCTACGTTTTCCCCCGTAGCTTTTGTATTTTGTATTTTGTCCCCTTCCCGTTCCTTGAACTTTTTACCCTTATTTTTCAAATATACGCCAGTTTTTACATCCGTCATTCTACATTCTACAAAAAGACAAGACAGAGACAAGAACAACGTACAACATAGTTTAATGGCTGTTGGTTTTGTGTTTTGGGTTATAAATTTTAGAGCGAGTTGTAGTTTTTTTTCTGATTCTCAAATTTGAATTTTTTCCTGGTTTCACTGTCGACTGTCGACTGTTGAGTATCAGATCTGTGATTTTATTTCCAGTTTCTAGTTCCACATGTTCAATGCTTATTTGTACTGGATTTTATAATGTATTTATAAAGAGTAAAGCACGTAGCACCTTACGACTCTAGATTCTCCATACGACTCACCATATAAAGATAATGCCAAATTTTTTTATATGGTACATGGTATTTTTATTCCTCCGCCTACCAACTGTTTTCCTTTGGGCAATGAGCGTTGAGCGTTGAGCGTTGAGCATTAAGCATGTGTTATATAATGCATAAATATTACATATCTATTTTGAATTCAGTGTCTTCTAGATTCTAGACTGTAGATTGTAGATGAATATTGTGGATTGCGGGTTTTGCATACTTTCCATTTCCAGTTTCCAGTTTCCAGATTCAAGGCACCTAAAATTCATTCATTCATTCATTCATTCTGACTCAAGACTCAAGTTGCATCTCGAGTCTCGAGCTCTTGCTTCACGGAGCAGTGTGAAGGGAATTCGGAATGTTGAATTCCAAATTCCCCGTTCTCTAGTCATGGGCATGAAATGAGGAAAGAGGAGAATAGAGGAGAACAGGAAATGGAATGAGAGCCGAGTACTGAATACGAGTGTACAGTGTACAAGTGGAATGAGTGAGTGATGGAGTTGGAGATGGTGGGTCGAAGAATAAGTAGGAAGAACAAAACACAAAACGAAAAGAGAAGCGAGACAGAGTCTTAGACCTAAGACAATGAAAACAGAGAGAGAGAACGGGAGAGACAGAGAGAGAGAGATGGATGGGAATTTCAATTCTTTGAATAATTCAATGTCTCTTCTCTCCGTCTCCTTCTTCTGGCTCTTTGTGCCATAGTTTTGTTCTTTTTGTATTTTAGGGATTCGGAATTTGGAATTTGGTATGGCATGTTCAAGCTATTGTCATGCCACTGCCACTGGGAACTGGGAATGCGAATAAGAAAGAGGAATGTGAATGAAAATACCAGTGCCAGTTTCAGTGCCAGTTGCATTGCGAGTGTCACTGTCACTCCCTTTTTCTTTGCCCTAGGATGTCGTTTTCGTTTTCTATGCCGTATTCCGTATTCAATGTTCATTGTACATTGTACAATGTACACAGAGGTTGTCTATCTCTATCTCTATTTCTGACTCTGACTGAAAAAAGAATCACTTGACACTTTGAATGGGTTGGATAAAAAGCCACTTTCTATGCTGCGGATAGCCCGTTTTATGAACTCCCAAATCACCTTCTCCCACTTTATTAGCATCATCAAAACTTTACCCGTTGTATCCACCTCCAAACTACATACAAACTGGCTATACTCTATACCCTATAGATTATACAGTACACAGTATACATGTATCAGTACATTGAATCCAAATATGGTTTATGCAATATTAAATTATATTCTGTAGGGAAAAGGGAAAAGGACGTGACCACAAAAACGACAAACAGTTTATTTGGAATTGGGAATTGACCCAGTGAAAAATCCACACCTTTTCTCTCTGTTAGCTTTATGAGTAAAAATGAGTAGAAAACTCAAGGAGCAAGCTCAAGTGTTTTTAAAGAGAATAGAAGCTAGAGACTAGAGACAGCAAAGACGTAGGTTTATCAATTATCAATTGCCAGTTTCCAGTTGCCCGTTGTAATATTGATACAATTACTCTTTAATCCTAACTAGATTCAGTATTCAAGATGCATGGAGCAGAGTACACTCTATTCTCTATACTGAATACTAAATGCAGCGAACAAGGGATAGAAAAGAAAGATGAAGAGAAAATGTAAAATTATGTAAAATGCTGAGCTCCCGTGACTCGAAACTCGAAACTCGAAGCTCGTTACTCGTAAAATTAGTTGGACAAGTCAAATGTATGACAGAAAAGATGGGAAATTGTGTAGAGTTTAGAGTTTAGAGGTTCTTTGATCCTGTCATGTTGATGTTGATGTTGATGTGGATCGGAATGGTGATGATTCTAACTTAACACAATCTGCATCTAGTATCTAGTATCTATGCAACTGCACGGATAGAGACGGTAGCGCTGTGTCTAGTATCTAGTATGTGGTAGGTTCAATATATCCACTGTTCAATGTGAGAGTGAGAATGAGGATCGACCCGTAAATTTGGATTTCCATTAATTGTATTGTGCTTGTGGGTTTGAGAATTTCATCAAAAGTTGGAATGAAAACCTGAGGCTGCATCTCGAGCTTTTACATCCCTCTCAAATCTCAACGTGCACGTCCAACTCGGAACTCTAAACTCCAAACTCCAAACTTGTAACTCAAAGTAGCAGATCCAGAACCAGCTCAAGTTCAAGCTCAGTTTCTTCATCTCAACTATTCTTTTGCTTTCTCTTTCGCTTTCTCTTTCTCTTTGTCTAGATTCTAGATTCTAGATGTGGATCCGTATCTTTGTCTCGTCTCGATTCCCTTTATCTCAACTTGTTTGTTTATCCCATGTATCTCAATTCTCAACTCTCAACTCTCAATTCTCACTTGTACCAAGCGACGAGTAGAGTTTCACCTCTTTTGTACCTTTGATATTTATGTATTCCTCAGTCGTACGACTGTTGAGTTGAGCTGGAATTGAGAATTGAGCTTGAAATAACTTGAAACAAAGTGTACAGTCTGCATTCTGAGGTCTAGAATCTAGAATCTAGAATCTAGAATCTAGAATCTAGAGTTTAGAGTTTAGAGCCTACAGACTCCGAGTTTCAGAATGAAGGGAGACGCTTGAGGTTGAGCTGGATTTTGATCTGGATCTAAAATTGTTGTAAATTTCGTACTTTGAGTTCCCGCTGGATTCAAGCTGAACCTCTGAACCTCAAGCTGGAGTAAGAGTTGGATAGTTTTTGTTGGACAGGATTTGAAAGTCCATGATGAAAATTGAATTAGAGGAGAAACACTAATTGACATTCCGCCTCCTACTTGCACCCTCTCCATCCATTTCTACTCTATTTATGCACATCATCCTCCTTTCTCCGTTCTGGATTTTTGGATTTTTCCACCTTTCACCACTCTTTTACAATTCGTACAAACAGAAACTATAGACTCTAAAATACTGGAGACTTGAGTCTCGAGTCTCGAGTCTCGAGGCGTTTAATCTTGATCTGCGTCACTACTTGTGTGGCATTTCATCCGATTGGAGTGCGGAAACAAGTCAAAGTCAAAGCCACAGTTGAACCCGATTATTTTGTTGTGGCTCTATCACTCTATCATTCTTGATTCTTGATTCTTGATTCTAGAACCCGTCAAATTTCAAAGCTCAAAGCTCAAAACTCAAAACTCAAAGCTCATTATTTTTCTCTGTACCACTTTTCATTATTCCCTATTCAGCCCGGAGAAATTACAACAAAATTGTTTCGACATTCCACATTCCACAAGAAACAAGAAACAAGGAAAGTGGGCTTCCAGAACCTGAAGAGCTAAATGAGATGAGATGAGCTGACAATGAATTTAGTTGGCTTTAGTTTATGCTGGTTCTGGTTTTGGTTCTGGTTCTGGTTCTGTTTCAATTTCTCTCTCTGGCTCTCAATGCCCTTGGATTTTTGGAGTTGAAATATTAATTAGATTTGTCTGTTGTCTGTTGTCTGTTGTTTGTTGTCTGTTTGGTTAGAATTAGAATTAGAATTAGAGTTGGAGTTGGACGGGAGACATGGTAAATCCTTTGTGTACCATTAGCCTTATTATTCCAGCTCCAATCTCAAATCTCCAATCTCCCGAGGTCCAAAAATTCACAGACTCACAGATTCACTCAGTTTCTACATTCTACATCAACTGTTCATGGATGAATTTACAGATAGTGGATTTGGGATTTAAATCCTATAGAAAATTGTAGCCAAAAGTACAAAATACGAAAGCAAGAAACAAACATGAGAAAAGCAACAGAGAAGACAAGTTTCATGTTTTTAATCCATTTTATTTCCCCATCATAATTTCTAATTATTTCATCCACCTGTCTAATTAATCATTTCAATTTGATGAAAATACCAACTAATTTTTCATTATTCAGACACTAGACACCTGTCAAATGTATCACATATCAAATTTGATGAGTTTTTAATATTTTTCTCTCTTTTTCCTACCTTAGGATTTCCGTGATATTTCGTGTGCGGTCGGCGAAAGCGGTGAAAATTACAGATTTGGACCTGATGAAACGTCTGGGAATTATTGTGGCCATGTTCACGGCCCTGCTCGTCATCCGAACCTTGGTCGCCCCTCCCGTCTCCATCGTCAGCTTCACCTCGGACGACTTGAAAGCCTGGTTGTGCAAGTCTGACTGGTGGGATCATTCCTTCACAATTAGTGAGTCACAAATTACAATTTTCTCCTTCAAATACCCATTTTCATCAAGCATCAAGTTGTGTTCTCGAATCTTGAATTTTGAATTTTGAATATTCAAGCTTAATTTATTTTCTAATAATTCCATTAGTATTGATCCGTTTAACAATTTATTAAAATTAATTTCATCCGGAATTTCCCTGTATTTCGACTAGACATTGTCGAGTGTCGAGTGTGGAGCGTTGGCCTTGGTGCTTTATAAAATGAACAGCTTTCTCTTCTGCTTTCACTACCCCTTTAATTTAATCTGCATCTTTTCACTTTATTTTCCCAAAATTGTTTACTCGGTGAAAAATCCACAGAGACTTGAGACTTGATTCTAGAATCTAGAATCTAGAATCTAGAACCCAGAGCCGTAAGATAAATATTGTGATGGAATATAAAATGTAGAGTTTGAACAGGAAATTAGCTCTCCATTCTAAACTCTCCACATTATTGGGAAACATACAATACAAAATAAAATAGAAACCAAAGCAAAGTGCAGTACATCGATATGAACTGTTTAGTGCACTCCTGGCGAGGATTGATCAAGATAATAATTGAGAAAGTTGTTTACTCTCTTGAGACTGGATTCTGGATTCTAGATGCACTGCGCTACGTTTAGTTTACAATTTAAAATTTACATCTCCTTCTAAATTCTAGATTCTAGATTCTAGATTTTGGATTTGGTTGTGCCTTGTTGGTTGTTGGTTGTTGGAAATTTGAACTGTGCTCCGGATGTTTGAGCTAATTGAAGTTGAAATTGGAGCTGAAAGAAAAAAGCGGAAGAGGAAGAATTGGATAAAACTTGAAGAAGAACAATAACAATAGAGAAATATGGCGAGTTTATGAAAATATAATTAAAATTTTCAAGGGGTTTGGTTTAGTCTGGTTTATGCAATATGATAAGTTATAGTCGTAAGACAATTTAATCTGATTTTAGGAAAAGCTTAAGGAAAACTCTGTCCATATGATCATACGGATGTAAAGATGCTTTCTCTTACTTTCTCTCGCTTTCTCTCGCTTTCTCTCGCTTTCTCTCTCTCTTCTGTCTTTTCTAATTTTATTCATAAGGAAACACGAAGCACGAAACAGAAACAGAACAAGTTGAACAAGGGGATAAAGAATTCCAAAGTAGAATTACAAGGAGAAGCGGAAGATGCGGAAGGTGGGAGTTTGGAGTTTGGAGTTTATAGTTTGGAGGAAGAAATATGGAAAGGTATATGGATGAGGAATACAAACAGGAAGAAACAGGAGGAGGAAACTAAACTAAACACAACTAAACTCACAAGATTTGCTTCCTCTTCTGCTTCTTGTTCTGTTCTGTTCGTTGTAATGTCTTGTCTTATGTCTTGGGAAGGAGAGAAATGGAATGAGAAAGGCGATTATGTTTTAGCTAGAAAAATAAATTTAAATTTAGTTCCCCGAAAAACATGGAGGAAAACTCATTAAGCGTTTAACGAAACTTTAATATAAAAAGCCCCGCTGATCTTCTCAAGTCCAACTCCAACTCGATTCTAGATTCTAGATTCTAGATTCTAGATTCTAGAAACAAGATACAAATAGGACTACGAATACGAAGCTCAGCTCCGGCTCCGGCTCAGGCTCAGACTCAGAGTTGGAATTAAGATTGGAACTGGAACTTGTACAGTTTTTACTTTCTCTTTTCTCAGGTTGAAAACTTTCTCCCCTTTTACATTCATCCAATAGATACTTTTACTTTTTTCTCCCGGCCTGTTTTGGTTTGGTTTGGTTTGGGCTGGTTTGGTCTACTTTGTTGAAATAAATAAGAACATGGGAAATCCATACATAGGATATTTTCCTAGTTTAGTTTTAGCTACTTTTTTACCTTGGTGGATTGATACTTTTTACCTACTTTCCCCATTTTACATGTACTTATCCAGCTGCTTTAGTTTTTTATACATTCTACACAAGAGACATAAGAGAGAGAGAGAGAGAGAGAGAGGAATCTCTCATCTCATCCAGTTGGTTTGAGTTGAGTCTAATCTTAATGAAAGCTTAAGCCGCATATGTACATAATACATTTTACATTATACATTATCAAGTAGATGCTGGATGCAGAGAGAGAGAGAGAGAGAGAGAGGACGGTCTTAATCTGCTGTACAAGGAAAATCAATTTGAGACTGTCCCTCGCCTTGAACAAGCAACCAGAACCAGAACCAGCATCCACTTTATTTATAATCATCCTCAGTCATCCCGCTCTCCTTTTCTCCTTTCTCCTCTAGATTCTGGATCTCTAGTGGCTCCTTCTCTAGTATCTACTCGGTCTATGTATTTTACTCTCAAGTCTCAGCTCCTCCTAGTCCTTTCTACACACAACACACACGGCCAATGCTAAAACTAATAGAAGCAAACCAGAACAGAAGGAGAAAGAGGAGAACAAAAAGTAGTCGGCGGCTAACAATTTCCAAGCCAGTGAATCATTAAATACAAAATTAATACTAAATACCACTCAGCACTCTTTACTTTCTCTTTCCATCGCGCCTTTCTCCTTTCTCCATGGCCGTGTAAAGTCGTGAGTCTAGTAGCCAGAGTATAGTGTCTAGTACCTAATCATCCCCCTTCTTCACCTTACTCTTCACTCTTTTCTTTTGAACCCCCCGCCTCCTCCCTCCTCCCCTCTCTCCTCTCCTCTCGTCTCAACTGATCCATATGGAAAAGTCACAGATAACTCCCTAATGGAAGTATAAGTGGGCGAATCCCACTCACTCCACTCTTTGTTTTATCAAAAATCAGGCCTTCTCGTCCCAATTTTGTACTCATTTCTGTACACCGGGGACTGGACTCTGAACTGGACTGTATGCATGAATAAAATCTATGAATTTATGTATTTTTCATGTCCACAGTCCAGACTGTAGGCTCTAGATTCTAGACTGTAGACATTGAAAATTGGACATTGGCTCGTTTGTTTACCTCGGAATAACGCGGAACGTGGAACAATATTTTCCCTCTTTCTCATTTTATTTTCCATTTTCCATGCTCCAGACCTGATTCTGTTCTGGAGAGAAGGTTGAAAAACTAAAACTAGATTTTCCCCATTTACTCTTGTTCTATATTTTTTATATTATTCGTCTTATTGGAAATTGGAAGAGGGTGAAATTCATCATTGTTTGGCTTGAAACTCTAGACTACGCAGTGTAAACACATTTAGACTTGCTTTACTAGTGACTAGAAACTAGAAACTAGAAACTAGAGACAAGAGTAGAGATATTTTAGTAGGATTTTTATTTTCCCCTGATCTTCCCGCTGAATTGAACTAAACTGACTAAACTGAGCCGAACTGTTCTTTCTATGTCGGAGGAGTTTTTTTCAATTTCTCGGAAATTCACAAGTCTCTAGTCAAAATTCAAAAGTCCCAACTTTCTAGATTCTAGATTCTAGACTCTAGACTCTAGACGGTAGACAGGAAAATGTAGGACAGAAGAGGACTTGTTTAGTCGAGAGAATGAAGAGGGAAATCCCTCCAGACTCTAGGGAAAAGAATGGTCATTGGACTATTTTGTATCTTCTTTTCATGTCATCACATTCCTCCAACCCAATTCAACTCAACACAACTTAAGTCAACTCAATTCAACTAGATAATAATCCTACCTTTTACTTTTCCTTTCCTGTTCGCTCCCCTTTCTCTCAAAGGATGCTCGAGTGTGGAGTGGGAAGGTAAAGGTAAATATCCTTCTACGCTCTACATTCTACATGCTGATTTTTGATGACATTCCGGTTGATTCCATCCTCCTCTTTATTTACTCGTAGTAGTTTCTCTACTTGTCCTGCAATATTTCCTGAAATTAAAAAAGGTAAAAGGGCAAACACGGAGAAGAAGGATCCGGCTTCATTTTTATTCATATTTATTTACTTATTTTTACCATTATTATTATTGCGCCCGCCAGCCTGATTCAATTCACTGGAAATTTTTTTCATCTATCATCTTTCCACATGTTCCCGTTTCAGCTCCAGATCCAGCGTCTCATAATTCAAAGTAGAAACAAGATGAGCTTAATGAAGAACACGATGCAATGAAAATATGCCACTTTGTGGAGTTGACTCGAAACTCTAGACTCAAGACTCAAGACTCAAGACTCAAGACTCGATTCCAGGAATGGATTTTAATTTGATTTTGAAATTCCTTTTTCTACGTGGGAATGTGCGATGTGGGATGGAACGGGATGGGGATGAAAGAAGAAACAAAAGAAACAGAAGGATCTGGGACAAATGTCACAGATATCTGATCCTCTGTACTTTGTAGTTTTTGGGATAATTTTATTATCAATTGTAATAAAGACAAGAAAATTACATCAATTTAATCATCATCATGGATTTTGTCTACCGAGATTAGGGATGAAAGTGAAAATGCTTAATATTTCAAGGAGTGAAAATTCAAGGAACAGAAAAGGGGAAAAGAGAACAGAGAAGACTTGCAACTTTCTCTTTTGAATATTAAGTTTGTTGGCTTTGCAATTTTGATTTTGTTTAGTTTTTTTTCCCAACCGAGTGACATGCAATCACACAAAGTGGTTTCACTCTGACTCTTATTGAAAAGAAATTTTTCTCCAGACTCTAAACTCCAGACTCTAAACTCCAGACTCAAGTCTCAAGACTTTGGAGCGAAGGACAGGAAATCCCTTTGCGCTACTTCTGACAGCAAAATAGCAATAGTAATGGAAATAGAAATGAAAAGAGTCCCAACAGCAGCAGCAGCAGCAAGTGAGAAAGAAGAAAAAGAAAGGACAAAATAGGAAAAGGAATGAGGATTTTCTTTATGCATGGCGTCTCCATGTTCCAATTGGAATTGGAATCCCAATCCAAATTCCACTACTTTCTCCGCTGCTTTCTCCACTTTCTCCTCCCTGCAAACAAATAACATTCCAACTTATTATTATGACTCTTGCCAGCAAAGAGATGAGAGGGAAAACTTTTTCCAATTGAATGTGTGAAGCAATGTTCATGTCTGGTTCTGTATCTGTGTATCTTTGTGTTGTACAGTGTACAATGTACAATGCACAATGCATTTTAGACACTCGAGTCGGAGTCGGAATGTCCGTCTATTTGATATTTGACTGCTGATTTCAAAACACACATTTCTGTGTACTTTTCCCCGTACGTGAGATGTAAATACGACTTACAAGTGTGTTTTTGTGTGAGGGAGTGAAAGTCAGAGTGAAAGTCAGAGTGAAAGTCAGAGTGAAAGTCGGAGAAAGTCAGCTATGCAAACTTTTACTTTGAATCACCAGATATTTGCTTCTCTTTCATCTGTCTCGTCTGTCTCCCCCTCACATTTTTCTTTCCTCCTTCGCCTTGTCGCCTTGTCGCCGTCTTCCTTTTCCAATGAAGTTGGTTGGTGTGCTATCAACATTCTTGTAAGGAACTTGGAACTGTGTTGAAGTATTGGAGGGGAGAGAAGAGACAGAGTTTGCATTAATCCACTCACTCGATACTCAATACTCCATATTTCTCTTTGCTCGATCCCATAACTCTCTTTCAATATTTATGTTCACAATAAAATCGCGTCAAATTCCGTCACTGTTGTGCATCAAAATCCAGCCTGCTGCATCTGCTACCTTAAGTTCCTTTTCCTTTTCCCATCCTCTCCTTCCTCTTCTCCTCTTCTCTTCAAACTCTGTCAAATTCAAAGTCAAAGTCAACGTTGATGGGAATTTGGATGCAAATGTGGATGTCGAAACTATCCAAACTCAAAACTCTAAACAAATCCTCTCGCCCTTTCCTTCCGCTCCTTTGCCTTTGACTCGCCTTCCGTCTTATATATTTTCCATCCTCCGCTTTTCTGCCATCTCCGTCTCCGTCCCCATCTTCCACTTCAACTTGCTCATCTTTCCCATTTGGAATTTTATCTTTTTCCATCTGCATCATGTGTATGGTGAAACGGGATGTTGAGAAAACATGTCTATTTGTTTATCTATTATGTAATATGTATTATCTGCCACAACTTGTTCTCATCATTTATCATCAAGTTACGAATATATTCTAGAGTCTAGATTCTAGATTCTAGAGCTGTAGAGAACTTTTCCCATCCAAATCAGGTCTTAGAGTAGTCCTTATCTGAGAATTGAAAATTCGGACGGCTTTATAATTTTTCTCGCAGGAACAAACTCGCAAGAAATTATTTTGTTTTGTTTTGTAATTTCATTAGTAACTTTGTATTTTGCATTTTGTATTTTGAATGCGAGTGCCTTACATTGATTTTGTAATGTTTGTAAAAAATCTCAAAAAGTATAAGATTGTAAAAGCGAGGCTTTCTCTTTCTCTTTCTACTTTCTACTTTCTACTTTCTACATCAACAAAACTAAATAATACACCAGACACCGTATAAATGGAGCACAATCAAAATCAAAATCCAAGTCAAAGTTGGACTTGAACCCGCAAGTACAAATTTGTACACCTTGGAAAGGTATTGAAAGAGGCAGAAAAATCATTAGTCTTTTCCCTTCATAATTTGTTGATAATTCAACTAATGGTAAAGAAAAACAGAAGGAGCTAGAACCAGAGCCAGAGAAAGAAGTTCCGAGATGAGGTAAGAAAAATAGCTCAACTGCAAAGAACAGAGCAGATCAGAGCGGAGTTGAGTTGAGTTGAGGAATGAGCGTTCTAATTCCAAATGGCAAATTCAAGTTCCCTAATGAACCAAAAGTTTACTCTTTTCTCGTGTCTCGTATTTCGTATCTTGCATTGCTCGATGCTCCAGATTTTGTTGTGAATGGTGCGACGTGAGACTTTAACAAGTAAAGAAAAAACTCTTTTTGTTGGTCCACGCTAAATTTCTGTACACATGTATTTGTACTTTTGCTTAGTTTACTCTTGCAAGCAAAACTAAGTCAACGTAAAATAAAGCAAAGTAAAGTTCGCCAGAGTCTGCCCAACATGGAAATGGATTCAGTGAGATTTTGCCACTGGACCTTTGCACTCGTTTCTTCCTCTTGTTTTGTTTACCTAACAAAGGAGAAATTGGGAAATATTTCGGATGGTGGAAGAGCTGAAAGCTACAGTGTACAGTGTAAAGTGTGTGACGTAACTAATTGGATATTATGCGTCTAAATACGATATGCACAATCCACATTTATGATTTTAGTAGCTGAATTTCATATTCATATTCTTAACTAGACCACTTATCAAAACTCTTGATATTTGATATTTGATATTCCTCAGCTTTTTCTTCTTCTTGAGCCACATTTACTGATTTTTCTCCACCGCCAAACTAATTTTCCTGATTCTGATTTGTGTCCAACCAGACATTTTACTAGTATTTCCTACGAGTATACGAGTATTGCCAGTTACCAACTTCAACTTGAACTTTCTGTTTGGGGCGAGGAGGCGGAGGGCTGTTAAAGTTTACGATTAAAAGTCTCGTCATCACTTTTCAATCTTCAATCTCGACTCTTCACGTGTAAGTACAAATTGCAAACTAGTCATTGTACATTATACATTGTACCTTGTGCAGTGTAAATTGTTAACAGACTCGAAGCTCGAAGCTCGAAGCTCAAACTTTTTCCTCCGTCTTTTACATCGCAACTCGCAACATTTTGCTCCTCGTTATGCATACTCGTAGATCCTAGATCGACATCGGGGATGGCAGAAACTTGTCTCTTGGTCAATAACACTCAATTATTTCTTTACTTTTACTTTTCTTTCCGTTCCTTGTCAACGCGTCAGCCACGTCTCGTGTGTCGCCTCGTCGTTGGCGTTGGCGTTGGCTTTCTCTCACTTTTCTCGCGCTCTTTCTCATTCTTGTTTTCGTTGCTGCTATCTAAAATGTAACAGAGTTTTGTTGATAACAATTTTGATGTGCTTTTCTTATTAGAGCAAGTTCAAGTTGCTAACCAGCCAATTTCAACTTTAACTTGAGCTCTATTCTAGAGCCTAGTTTCAGTCGAGTCAATTTGAACTGTGCATTAGATTTCCCTTTTGCCATTTGAACTTTGATCTAATGTGATGGGATGTGACTTGATGGGAAAGTTAAGTCAAGCTCAGGCAATCAAAGGACATGAATGGAAACTAGAAACTAGAAAAAATAAAATACAAATTGGCAAATAAAAATAAAAAATAGAACCAAAAAAACATCATTTTACCATACATTTGGTATTTTGTGATGGTGAGAAAAAACGGTGGAAAACAGTGAACTATTTTATATTTCCTGTGTAACAAAATACAAGTCTCGAGTCTCGAGTCTAGAGTCTCAAGTCAAAAATCAGCAGGAAGTTCATGAGGGCTACCGTTTTTTTGTGTTCTGTAGTCTGTAGTCGTCTTTATGGATACGATCCCATTGATTCCAAGTTCTAAGTTGGAATGCATTTCATTTGCTCTGCTGATGCAGTGGGACTTTTCTTGTCCTTTTTGATTTGAGCACTGAACATTGAGTATTGAGTATTGAAAAATATCGACATCATCATCGACATGGACATCCAAGTCGTCTGGTGAATGTGATATGTGATATGTGATATATAATATTATATAATAATGGAATCATGTCATGCAGAATAAAAGAAAGAAAAACGTAGAAAGCTAGAAAGCTAGAAAACTGGGGAAGGGAATATATCGCTAGTTTGTTTCCTTGTTTCCTTGTTTCCGGAATTCCCGTTCAGATTCCTTTTTCTTTCTCCATTGTGCAGAGAAAAATGGAGAAAATTCATGTATACTAAGTGTATGGAGAAAAAAGGGCGGAATTTCCTGTTTCCATCCATCGATGCTCAATGCTCAATGCTCAATGCTCATATGTCATATTATATTGGGTATTGTATTTATGTATCGGATCATTTCTATAGTGCAAATATCCTGTATCGTGTATTGTGTATCGAGGAGTTTCCATTTTGATGGCAGAAAAAAGAGCAAAGAGCAAAGAGCAAACGTCAGAATCAGAGTCAGATTGAAATCAAGAGAACAAGTGGAAGAATCAATGAAGTTGTGTGTATTATTATTATTATTACCAAAGACGAAAACTATCACTCGCATTTCCTTTCTCTATAGAGCCAGAGGCAGCAGCTTTAGTTTAGCTTCACTCCAAACCCAGAATTTCAGACTTTCTTTGTCCTGGCTTGTGGATTTTTCTGGATTTTATTTCTTCGCCATTTGCTGGTCATGGCAAAGAAAAGAGTAAGTGTTACAAAACTAGGGGAAAATATCGTGCCAAATCCAAAGTTTTCTATTCTCTGTAAAGTGTACAGTGTACAGTGTACAGGATATTTGTATTTTGTATCTATGTTTCAAGTTTTCATGTGCGAATGGGTAAATTGTTCCAGTTTTTTTCTCCTTCCTCCTCCAATTTCTCCCCGTTTAGATTTCTGATTTGGATTGGGGATTGGGTTTAGGTTTGGGATGATAGCGTGATAGCGAGAAGGGAGAACAGCGCACAGGTTATGTGTACTCGTGTTCTGTTATGTAGAACCATAAATAAAATGTACATTACAGAAAAGAGCAGTTACCTGCTGTGTGACACTGCTGTATATCAAATTACACTAGTTTTATTAAAACATCGCTCCCGTCTTTTCTCTCTCCCTCTCCATTTCCGTCTGCTTTCTCTACTTTCTCCACTCTACTTTCTCCTTTCTACACTGTACATTGTACATATTCCACTCATTCTATTTTTCAACTTAGCAGGAGGAAAATTTTATTGATTAGGAGCACGAGAGAAGAGAATAGCAAACGCAACTAGACTAGACTAAACCAAGCCAAACTCGAACCAGAACAGAGCAGACCACTCGAAACTAGAAACTAGAAACTAGAAACTACATATGTACATGAAGGATGAAGGATGAGCAAAGAGCGCTGAGCAATGAACGATGAACGATGAACGCTGAACGTTGAACGTGGAGAAAATGGGAGAAAGTAGGAGAAAAAATTGAGACAGCTATAATATAGAGAAGAGTAGAGGAGAATAGAGAAAAGAGCTAGACCATTTTTTCTTTTGTCTTCTTTTTTATCGCACTCCCCATCTTATTTTTCTTCGCCTCCGTTTTGCTCTTCTCTTCATTTATATCAATATGTACGTCTCTATTCTCCGAGCAGAATGTAAAAGTACGTGCCTCTTCATTTCCTCCTCAATCTATCTACAAATGTACATGTACAAATATTATATAGTATATAGTATACAGAATGAAGTACACTTTCTCCAATCTAAAACCAAAACCAACTTCAGCGACGAAGACGAGTCCAACAGAAAGACAGCCAGACAGACAGAGAGAATGTAGCTTTCGCCTTGTATGAACATGTATCTAAATTCTAAAGTCTAGATTCTAGATTCTGGATTATCTAGACTACAGATTCCACATTCAATGCACATTCCTGATTCTACAATCTACAATCTACAATCTACAATCTAGAGTCTAGCAACTGGGATCACAACGCTTTTATTGTAACAAGTTAAAATTACTTGAATGTCACACATTTTTCTTTTTACATTTATTTTACTTTCTCTCTCTCTCTCTCTCTTTGTGATCAAGGACATAGAGAGAGAGAGAGAGAAGACAGAGACAAAAGAGAAAAAAACAAGCGGGATTTCCTTTCTTTCACTGCACTATCTTCTTGCTTTTTTCTTCATAAATAATCTGAGTCAATTTGTCAATTCTGAGCCCAGTTAATGCCTGAACAGAGAGGGATGGAGAAAGCGCTCTTCTTCATTCTCCACTGTCTACAGTCTACATTTTACTGGGCATACACAACACACAACACAACACAACGTTGGTCCTTTTCCCGTGGCTTTAGTTTTACATGTTACTACATGTTGAAACCATGGGGAAATTTATTGTATTGTTGTATTATAAAATATAAAATATTAAAATATGCATATTTTTTGTTATTTCTTGCGTTATATCAACATTTACATATTTCCAATCTCAATTCTCAATTCTCAATTCCAACCATCTGTACAAGAGTTACAAAGTAAAGCCCACGGGTGAAAGTGAAAATGAAGCTGAACTGATTTGTATTTTCATATTTGTATTGTGCCCGTTTGTGCCGGCACAAACAAAATGTATGTGATGCGTCGATATAAATTGTCTACGCTCTACATTCTAAACTCGACACTCGACATGTGTATTGTGTATGGATATGATTTTATTATCAGTGTTTGTAAATTCTAACGGAATATGTTTTCCCCTGTTTTTTTGAATATAGTGGAGCTGATGTTTCTGGTGTGGGGGATTCGTCTTTGTATCGTGGTGAGAAAAGCGCCGTCCGAATTCAACGAGAGTAAATTCATCTCACTGGCCATCTATAACGAATTTCTCCTCTCCGTCTTTCTCAACATTTCCATGTAAGTCTCATCATTTCTTTCAATCCTTCAACGTTTCAGCTACGGTTTATCAGTTTCACATGCTCTACGTCCCACTTTCCTCTTTCCACTTTCCACTTTCCAGTCAAATGGCCAAATACTTCTAGAATCTAGTGATACAAATAATACATCAAAAATGCCGAGAAAATGCGTGCTGTACTTATAAATATGACGACTACTTTTCCTTTTCATATTATTATTATTATTATTATTTTGAGCATAAGACTGTGATATTTTTCAAAACTCGTAGCTTCTTTCCAGCGTAAAGTCTGATATGGTGAAGAGAGCGTATTTTTGAATTTCCATAAGTTTACTTTGTTCGCAACAGGAAAATGAAAGCAAGGAAGGCAAGCCAAGCCAAGGGAACGGAATGGATGAAAAGGCCTGTGAAGACTGTGAAAAGGAGAAAGTGGAGAAAGTGACTGCGAATGTCTATGTCTAGTTCTGTATGCGTGTGTGTGTTTTGTATATGTGTGAGATGGAAAAGCTGGGTAGAGAAAGGAAGAAGATGGATTTAAAAGGAATGGTGAAGGTTCCAGTTGGAAGCACATTGGACATGAGTCTTTAAGTAAAATAGCAAGAGCAAGTGAAAGCAAGAGAAAGAGAAAGCGAGACAGCGGCACAGAGAGAGAAAGGAAAAGAGTAAAACCGAAAACTCGTCTCTCGGCTTTCTCTCTTTCTCCTGCTGCACGCTAGATCAAAATGAGCTTTCAGCTTCTTGCTTTGTTCTTTTGAACGTGAAGAATAGGTGGATTCCATCCATCTATCCTAGCTATCTCAATATATAAATGTATTTATGCGTACTTGGTTCCATAGCTATTTAGGTGCATGTGCATGTTCATATAGAAAAGAGAAAAGAGATGCTTATGCCAATGTGAAGAGTTTCTGCCTCCTCCTTCACTTTCTCGCCCTCTTTACACGTCTCCCAAAGGCTTTTTTATACTTTCAACGAATATCTCGGTTCAATTGGCAATCTTAGAAGCTCTATGCCCAACTAAGCACTTCTTTTCTCTTTCAACCAGTCCATTCCATCCCACTTGAATACTTGAATGTCGAAGGACCAGACTAGAGACCAGACACCAGAGAACGGAGGAAGCCACACCAAGCCAAGCCAAATCGCACAGCATAGCGAACAGCATAGCACATAGCACAGCTTATCATTGCATAACAGCATATAGAATAAAGAATATAGACGACAGGCAGGCAGACAGACAGAGACAGACGGATAGACATGTCTTCATTCGGTATACAGCTCTATCCGTATTTCTGCTCCTCTGTTCAATGTGCAGTGTTCAATACTATCCAAACGAAGCACTTCATTCCCCGTCCATTTACCTACAATTTCCTCTCTGCTCCACTTCTTTTTTCTACATCTCTTTTCCATTTTTCACTAACTACCTTCATCCTAATACCTACAACCTACAAAACTAGAGCCTACAAAACTACAAAGTATAAAGTACAAAGTACAAACTAGAAAATAGATGCAGGATTTAGAGTGGAAGGTAATGTATGTTGCATGTACGGTGTAGATCTTTATGTATCTCCGGATCAGGATGAAAAGGAAAAAGAGCTTTTTATAAAGAGTTTTCCCTGTTTTATACTTTGTTCTTGGTGCTACTGTATGTACGTTGTACAAAGAGAGAGAGAGAGGGAGAGAGCAGCCGTTGAGTCGTCACATAATCCCGAGAAATATTCCAAACTGCTTAAAAGGACCCTCTCATAAACTCTAAACTCTAAACTCTAAACTCTGTGGTTGAATACTTGCCAAACATTTAGTCAACTTGTCTTATTCTTCCACTTTCTCCACTTTCTCCACTTTCACTTTTACATTCTACATTATTATATAACTACTTTCACTTCCACTTTCACTTTGACTCTGACTCTAATTTCAACTTTCCATTTCCGTACGTTTTATCATACGGTTCCTTGTATCTTTATGAGGTTAAGTGGAAATTGGAATGGTTTCCCCTCTTTTGAACCAGACTGAACCAGAAACAGAACGGGACTGAACCGGTGTGCTGGAGTCTGGAGTTTGTCCCTCCCCAAAACGTTTTATCTCATACATCAAAATAATAATTTACAAGAGAGATGAGCCCATTAGACCATCATAAAATGTCAAATTAATCACCCCATGTGGACCAAAAAACTAGAAAACTGCGAGGATTCCAACATCCATATTTTACGCAGTGCTCTGCAGATGAAATGTGATTAGTGATTAGTGATTAGGTGTTGGGAGCGGTAGGCGCTTTGGCTTTGGCTTCGGATTCAGTTGCAGCTTCAGCTTGAATTTGAGGAATGATATTCGTAATATTTTACTTTCCTTATTTTCAAAAGAGAAAGTACTAGGAGAAAGTAGCGTCATCACCATTTGTAAATGTATAAGGAATCATTAGAGGAATAATGAGGGAGTGGAGCTAATTTATTCACGCCTGATTCAAAAACACTGACTCCTTCACTTGCTTTCATCTTTCATCCCTTTTTACAGTAATGATGAGAATCCTGTTCCTGAGATGATACACAACACACAACATTTATCATTTGTTAATGAAACGACATATTCATGAATCATGGATCATGGATTTTTGGAATTTGGAGAATGATGAACCTTGTTTAGTGTAGACATAATGTATCAAATTTAATAATAATGAACGTGGATTCAATATCTAGATTCTAGATTCTAGATTTTAGATTACTACAAGAGATGAAAATGTTGAACAAATAATGAAACATTTTTTCCCATTGATTCCTTACAGGTTATTTCTTCAGTCACCGGCGAATCCGGATCTACTCTACATAATTTTCTTCTGTCACGTTCAACTCACCATGACTCTCCTCCTCTGCCTCATTTTTGGGAGTAAAGTAAGTACAATTTTATTTATTCTATTTTCTATTTTCTATTTTCGTGTACTCTGTTGTTTAATATTATTGTCAGCTTCCACAACAATGCACAACCACAATCATAACCTGAAATTAGCCATTAGTGACAACAGAAGCAGATTATTACAGAAAACAGCGATTATGTGGGATTTTGTCACTGAACAAGATTTTTATTACACCGTTAGGGTGAAAACTAGATTAATCTCTTAAATTTTGAATTCAAAGAATCAGAAACTCTAAATCCAAAATCTAATAAACAGCACAGACTTCAATTTAGGATGTTGACAATAGAAATTACAAACAAACAATTTTATACCCCGTTATAATCCATCTCTCTCGGATTTTCTTGGAAAATGTACTTAGTAATTGTAAATTGTAGCCCAGTATACTTGAACACTAAACACGCAACAGCATTGTGACAAGTGTCACAATGCTGACTCGAAACTCGAAACGGACACGTGTTTGAAAATTGTAAACCTAAAATTCATAGTGCAAACAAACCACTAGAAAATATTCTTGATTGCACTAAAATTGTACACAGTCGTGATAATTTTGAGCTTTGACAAAGATATAGAAGATTGTGGAGATTTGAATTGATTCAAAATTAAAAGCTTTGCTACAGATTGTAGATGCATGTAAAAAATGAGTGAGTGGGTGCTGATTTCTGTATTTCTGTGCTGAATTTTAAACCATTCAATTTTTATCCTCTTTCCCCCAGGCGTACATGGTGTTTCGTGGTCATGGGAAGGGAAGTTCATCGGACGAGACGCGAGTGCCGACATTCATCAGTAAGAATAGATCGGGACAGAAGCCGAAGCAAGCGAGTCACACCAACTCCACCACCGGTGTTCATTCCTCCTCAACAAGTACGAGTCACACTCAGGATCCCAACTTCAATTCCAGACTCTCCGAGGATGTGCAGGTACGATTCGTACAATATTTCATATTCTCTTTTTACTTCTCATTAAATCATCATTTCTAGCGCGTTCAGTGATCAGTGATCACTCATCAGAGATCACGCTACGACCATGGATCTGGCTGTTGATAGTTGATAATTAAACATTAATACTGTACTCAATACTCAATACTGTGTAAATAATCCCAATTTAACGGACGGTCGTGTACCGTCCAGTGTCCACTGGGACGAATTAATATTCAGTTGTCGCTTGAAAAATCATTCAGTACCGGACGTTCAAAATTGCGCAAACTGTGATATTTTTTTATGATGATTGAGATTTTAGATACACATTCAATGTACACTCGACATTGTACATTTACTTTCATAAATGTACAATGAACATTGAGCATTGAGGATTGAGGATTGAGCAAACGTCAACTCAATCTACTGCATGTTTGTTTGCGCTCCTGTGAGAATTAAATAAATTGCAGACACATGCAATCACACACAGCTCAAAGGACAAAGGACACGGGAAGGAAATAAAATGCCATCACATGGCATATCCTATCGCATGCGAATAATCAATAACGAATGTGACTTAATTGGACTAACAGGACTAATGAAACCACTTGACAACTCTTTGCGCTTTCCTATCCACTTGCTCTACACAATCTACAATGTAGAATATCCAATATACAAAAACCGCTGAAAGATATATCCACAAGGAGAAATATTATAGCTGTGTTAAATTATATAGAGAGAAAGTATCTAGAATCTAGAATTTGGATAGTACAAACTCGTGCTTTTAGTTTCAACACACATGTTAGAATAACACTAGAATCTAGAGTCTAGAATATTCACTTGTCCTGTAGCAATAGGGGAGTAGATTGGTATGTAAACGGCACGTGTGTAGTGTGTAGTGTGTACAGTGTACAAAGTATATGCATTATGCATTATGCATTAGACATTAGGAAATTGAACGGGTGAAAGTATTTCAACTTTTTCCTAACAAACTTGCACATAAAATCTATTATCTATTCACCATTCATTATTCATTTGCATGTACAATTTTCATTTAGAATGTAGAATTTAGAATGAATGTGTTCAATATTCATGCGTGTAATTACAGCGGACAGGAGTAGTCAGTAGTCAGTAGTCACCGTAGTTTTATCTTATGCCTAGTTGAAGTTTTGTTTTGTTCCTTTATTATTTATTATTTATTTAGAGGTGGATTTAGCATAGATTTGGATGGGTGTGCAAAATATCATGGAAAATATCATGTTTCTGATCATTTTTAGCCTGTTTTTGTTGTCATTTATCATTTATCATAGTTTTGTTTGGAATTTGGAAACATTACAATTTGTGTTTTTTTCATGTGTATGAATTTGAGTGTTCAAAAGAGCCAAGGAGTTGGTTTTAATTTGTATCATTTGTATCTTTTCCTCTGAAAAATGATAATGAAAATAATGTGCTACTTGATTTGCTAGTTGAGCAAATGATTTATTCATTTGTTTATTTATTTCTACGTTCTGCGTATGCTCATTCATAAATATTAAATATGCTTTGAGACTTTGAGCATTGTCCAATTCTTATTATATTATTATTGACTGCTCTGCATTCTTTCTATTTCAATATTGTTATGATTATTATTACTCTGAGTATGATTATTATGTTTTATACATGTATGAATGTACAATGTACAGCCACACCGCTTTGTTCTTTATTTTTTTTCTCTTTCTTGACAGCCCGTTTCTTGTTTTCCCACTGAGCCATCGTCGGTTTTCACGGAGGTAACTGCTTTTGTTTTCTTCTTTGTGTTTCTTTATTATGTTTTATTTACAACTGTATTCTGCATCATGTGCTCGTGATTTCCCGCCCGCCTTTTCTATTTTCTATATTCTATATTATTATCATCATCATGCCTTGTCATTTGTCATTCATTTATTTATTTGGCTATAAATTAATTCATGTAAATAGCAAATACTGAGATTTCCTTTTCAACCAGGGTGAAAGGAAAATGAGCATAAATTTTAGGAGAAATGTGAAATAGGCTTGAATTTTATCACAAAGTGTAGGATAGAAAACATAATATTTTGGTACTTTCGTAGGGTGCTTTTTCCGTTTTCGTTTTCAGTTTTGAGGGCGGTGGAAAAGGTTATGAAAATGTTTTGATTGATTTGTAAATGGATGAATTGGTTGGCTTGATTCTGGATTCTGGGTTCTGGATTTGACTGCTGCTGTAGACTGGAGACTGGAGAAGAAAAACAGTTTGAAATGGATTGAGATATAAATAGATAGAGATTGAGAGAAATGTAGCAAATTTTCAGCTATTTACTTTCCATGTTAGATACATACTCAAACAGAAGCACAAGCACACATGATCCATGACATGCTGAGGGAGTGTAGAAAAAGAGGAGGAAACTTGGTAAATGGGGACTATAAAACACAGTTATGCTTTAATGATCTTGGATCATGAGCGAGTGAGTGAATGACTCGAGACTGGAAGAGAAAGCTACATTTCCCCACATCCACATCCCAGGACCACTGCGAGCCCAACTGAACTGAACTCGGCTGAAAATACAGAGGAGATGAAAGGAATTGGTGATAGATAGAAAAGCAGATAGAGGCAGACATTTTATAACATCTTTCTATTTCTATTCCAATTCCAACTCCAACTTAAACATCCTCAACTATAAAACTCACAGTGCACAGTACTAAAACTGGTTGCTCGTTGGATTGGATTGGCTTGGTTTGGATGATACTTATTGCGGGTTATATTACGTTTCAAACAGAAATTGAACATGATGAAGAATTGAGAATTGAGAAGGGAGAATGTTAAAAGCAGAGGAAAGCAATCATATTCCTAAAATTGCTTCTTATCCATTATGAACATTTCCTTTTTCATTTCCATGTCTCTATCAATTTCCTTCCATTTTCTACTTCTTTCTCCATTCCCTTTAAGCTACAAAATCTTTACTAGAATCATCTCCGTCGTCACTATCATCATCATCATCAACATCAACAGCAGCAGCAGCAGAAGAAGAAGCAAAAGTAGAAGAAGTAGAGTCATCATCATTTCTCAATTCTCAATTCTCAATACTCAAGACTCGAGATTCCAAGTTCTAAAACTGGCTAGACAATCCTAATACACTGTGCTTTGTGCTGATTATCGCTATCGTCATCCCATATGAAGCTTCCTTTGTGTTGGAACACATCCAAAATGTTCATCTTTTTCACATATTTTAGGCAGCCATCCATCTATCTTTCCTCTATCTATGTATCCATCTTTCCTAGTTGAGTTTCTTGGGGAGGAATAAAACAAGTATGTGTAGAAACTATAAAAAAATTTGTACAAATCCGAGCGTCTAGAATCTAGAACACAATCAAAAGAAAAGCATCAAATTAAGCGAACTTTCTACCAAGAGAATTGTTTTACGTCTGTGTTTGTATGTAGTCAAGTCAAAAGAGTGCAAGACAAAGTAACTGAACAAGTCACAAAAAGAAAATGACTCTAGATTGTAGTAAATAAAATGATCTCACCGCTATGAAACCATGAAAAACAAAAACAAGGTGATAAAATAGGAAAACATTGTTTTTCCACCAGACTGATTTGTTTTGTTTATTTTGTTTTCTGTTTGTTTTGTTGTGTAGGAGGAATTCCGCCGCTTGTACTACCAACTGGAGGAACTGAAGGAGCGGAACCTGCGTTTCGGAAATCGGCATTTGGTGGCAAAAATCACGGCGATGCAAGAGGCGGCTGACAATATTTGGAGCGGAGCTCCACTTCTACCCTCTTCTTCCTCATCCGCTGGTGCTGGTGGCGGTTCTTCCTCAATGTCGAACACTGCTCACTTACAAGGGACAAAACTACTAGAGTTGAAAGGAGAAAGCCTTCAGGGCAACACATCGGGTGCCGGTGGAGGTCTTCTTCATCCCCTCTCCCTCGAACACGCTGGACCATCGTCCTCTTCCTCGGCAATCTCAGCAGCAATGACAATTCAAATGCAGATGCAGATGCAAAAGACCAACACAATGCTCTCAGATATCACGGAAGAGGAGAATCAAAGTCAGGGTCAAGGCCAACCTCAAGGGGGCAAAGTAAAGCGTAAGAGTTTTTTCACCCGTGTCAAAGGATCCAGACGCCTTGCATCTTCACTTCGGTCCAAATCCACTCGTGAAGCGGGTAGCGCTAGCGGTGGCGGATCAACCATTTCTTCCACAAATGCATCCGGGGGCGAGAGTTTGAATACGAATACGAATACGAGTAAAATTACAAAGATTGGCCTTGGCCTTGGACTAATTATGGGCAAAGGGAAATCCGGAGGAACAATTGAGCTGGACAATCTCGGTTCATCAAAATCAAAATCAAAGCCAAATCCAAATCCAAATCCAACGTCAAATCCGAATCCAAATCCGACTGGAAGGAGAAAGTCCAGTGTTGTTCTAGGCATTGATAAGGAAAAGGGGGAGAAGAAGAAACCGTTTGAAGATGACGAGGAGGATGAGCCGCATGGTGGTGTTTACATTGGAGAAGTCACTGCTGCCGTCGCCAGATCCATGTCCATCCGTCAAAGTAGAAAAGCGAGTATGAGAGAGAGTCAAAAGGACTCAGTACTGTCCGACTCTGACTCTGTGCGTAAAAGTGTTAGTGTTGAGGCGGAAGTTTGTGTGGAGACGCGTGTCTTTGACTCTTATAACAAATCAAATTCCCAATCCAGTGACACAACCTCAAATCCAAATCCCCGTGAAAAAGAGGAAGAGACTGCGGATAGTTGTAGTGCCAAAGCCAAAACCAATGCCAAAGCCAATTCTGAAGCCGAAGGAGTAGTGCTCAGGACAAATTCAAAGGAAGGGCAAAGCGGAGAGCCTCCAAATGACGATACCATGACAACCAACGTTATTCGCAAGAGAAAAGGAAGAAAGGAGAAAGACAAGGAAAAGCATCATCACCAACAGCAACCTTCCGAACAATCACAGTCAAATCATCCTCCACTTAACAAAGACAAAGAGAAAAATCATACTCCCGCCTCCACTGGAACTTTGGGTGCTACTGCTGCTAGTGATGGAAATTCATCCAAAATCGTACTGGATTTAGACGATAAATCACGTTTCACCGAAGAGATTACAGTTTAGTTACAAAAATCTCTTTCGTTCTTCAACTTTTCTTTTCCTATTTTTTTTCTTTGTATCCTCACTCTTCAACACAAATGAAGTGAAGAGAGTGACAAAAAAAGTGTGATAATATGACGTATAAACTTACATATACTCTCATAATATAAATATATAACTATAATACTTAATATATATCTTATATAGGAAATAATCATAAAATATTATACTAAAATAAAGTACAGAGTTATTTAATATTGAATATTGAACATTGTGAATTGTACAAACAAATACACAATTTACAATTTACTTCAATGTTCAATGTTTTACCATGAATAATTAATAATAATAATTATTATTGTAATATTGTTATTGTATTTCAGATTTCAGACCATTTTTCTAAAAACAAATCCAGTATCCAATTTGACTTTTATTGACTAAAATAAACTAAACTATATTAAAAATGTAAAATGAATTTCCTTTAAAATAATAATAATTATTTAATCTAAAATCTACAATTGATAATTATATAAAATATTAAATTGTATATTTTAACTCCACTGCAAAACGGTTGACTCTCTCTTGAGAATTGAGATTGTTTTGCAAATTTGATCGAGCTTGAACATTTTTCTGGAACCAGTTAAAAGTTAAATTGAGTGAAAATGTGTGTGGTCTAAATACTAAAGGTTAAACGTTAAACGTGTATGGCACAAATCATAATTTTTACAAATTACAAATTACAAATTAAAAATATTAGGACAGATCATTTTCCTAAAATATTCAAGTGTGAGAATCGTATTGTTTTTGATGTTGATACTCCATACTTGAGAAGATATGATACAATTTTGTCTAAAAAACCCACCTGGAGGTATGCATAAAAATCCATCTATATTCTGTATTATTATAAAATGTACATGTATACATACAAAATACTGCCAAAACTACTTGAACTATTTGAAATACTTGTAAATTGTAATGGAATAAAAATACGGATATGGATACTTGTTTTTAACACATCCTACCTTACACAAAAAAATGATTGTTCTACCGTTTAAAAAAATGATGAATAAATAAAGTAATAATAATATTGTACCATCATACACGAATTTTCAACTGCTTCATATTTCTCTACAATCTAGATTTTGAATACTGCATCATCATTCATCATTCATCATCATAACTGTTGCTCGATAATAAATATAAAAAGATAGTCTACCCTTTTTCCGCATCCAGCAGCCAGCATCCATCATGAAACGAAAGAGAGAATAATGAATAATGAAAGTTGGAGAGCAAAAGAGTTGGCAGCAAAACCACCGTTTTTCATGTTCAATGCTCAAATTAGTTTTCGAAACGAGTTGGTTTATTTATTTTGCTCAGGACTCGGGATTTCTAATTTTAATTTGTAATTTGTTATTTGTAATTTCAAAACAAATGATGAGATTGAAAATGGAATGAAAATTTGGATGGATCTTGTTTCTCTGGTTTTAAAACCAACGTGGTTTTATACCAGAAAAGTAAATAGAAATAGAAAAGAGACAGAGAGGACTTAGAACAGAATTCTTCTATTTTCTATTTCATACTGTAATTTTGCATCAAAGAGGTAAGGGACATTTGCATTTTACATTTTACATGCCATGCCAAAGTGAAAGTGTACAATGTACAATGTGTCATGTGTAATTTTGGAGAAAAGTATTTGATTTGACTAAATATTTGTCATGTAGAAAGTAGAAAGTAGAAAGGGGAAAACAAAAGTAAAGTAAACAGCAGGAAATTTTCATCCTGCTGATTTCATCATGTTTATATGTTATAGGCTTTTGGATTCTAGTTTCTAGATATCTCGGAGTGATATCCAAATATGATATGTGTGTTTTTCTGGGGAATTTGTGTATTCTGTTTTGTGTATTGTGTACCCAGGACCAAATTAATAAGGGACAGAAAGAGTGAGTTGGAGTTGGATACGGAAACGGGACGCAGAGAGAGAGAAGAGAGTCCTTGGATGGTGGATGCATTAAATGATTTATGTCCAAACTCCAATGTCTAAACTATGCAGTGTACAGTGTACAGTGTACACACTACACACTACACACATGATCACATTTATTTATGCACTGTACATTGCACACAAATATGTAGTATGTTGTATGATATTACTCTAGTTTTGGAGGACATTCTTCTTCTCTCCTTTTCACTTATGCTCCAAATTCCAAATCAGCGGTTCTACTATAAATTTACTACATTTTGCCCACTCTTTCCCCGTCTCTCCTGGGAAAATAAAATGTTTGTTGCTAATAAGTGTGTGATATGAGTAAGCTCTAAACTCTAGACTGTACACTGTACACTTTCAGATACACAATATACAACATTTCTGCAGTGTACATTATATAGTATACACAATAAACTAACTGAGCCATGCAGTTCTCAAAAGTGATTTTATTACGTACAACAATATCTCTAGTTTGTGGTTTCTGTTTTGTGTTTTGTGTTTTTTTTTCATATCTTCCCACGACATGCCCGCAACACCAAGTCAAACCAAAACCAAACCAAACCAACTGTACTGTATTCAAATACATGGAAAATATATGCGTAGGCTGTAGGCCCGAGACTGCAGACTGGAGAAACTGGAGAATGGAGACTGGAGCATATCATATACACATTATACACGCTTAAAAAACTCGCATAGAACTCAGCATTCAAACCCAGCTTTCTCTTCTTTTTCAGGGTGAAACAGATGGTTAATCCTGCTCAGCCACAGCAATAACAACAGCATCAATATCCACATTTTTCCTCCTAGATATCTCTCTTCTGCTGTCCGCTTCTTTCTCCTCGTCCGTCTTCGGCCTGGCTCTTTCAATTACGATTACGATTACGCATACATAATAATAACTGTGCAGCAACCCAGACTCGAGTCTCGAGACTCGAGATTCCAGACTGCAACAGCTTGACACACTTTTACCATTTTATATCTCGTTGTTCTTTTCTTCCCTTCAGTTGAATTCACTTCACTTCATCTTCCTCCTCGCTCCTCTCACATTCACCCGCTTTCTTTCATTCATTTCTTTTATCTCCATCTTTTTTCCACCAACTTTCACTCTACTTTCTTTCCTTCACGCCTCCTCTACTTTTTTCTGTTTGTTCGTACTTGAGGGATTCTTTGTATTTTGTACTTTGTACATTATACATTAACGTACTTTGAAAGTGCGCCGACATCTGCATGTACAGTCTATAGTCTATAGATAGTAGATTATAGGTACGATATACGATATGAAATAAAATACACAATATGAATATAAAATATAATAATAATATGTGGAATAATAGAACATTTCACTGGTGTCAGCTCTGGAGTCTAGAGTCTAGAGTTTTGAGCCTAGAGTCTGAGATAAAAGTAGATGTTAGATAGCAGTTGGTGGAGGAGAAATTTAAATATGATTTCAAAATTCCAGTAAATGTTACACACATCCTGCCCAAACATAAAGGAAATGTTTTACTCAAAAAATCCATGTAAAAAGTAGAAAGTGAATTGTGAAAATTGAATAGCGCAGAAACATGCATAATACATTCCAAATTCCAGCTTTCAACTTCTCACAACAACCACAGCCACCGCAAAACTATTCAAATTGAAATGAATTGAAATGATGTGGAGTGTCGAGTACATTCCGTTGATATTGCGTTACATTACCGTGTAAATTGTAATATATTTTAAACAAACAATCTCTTTATATTTACACGTTACATGTATTTTGCACATGTCTGCATTCTAAATTCAATTCCATGGTATTTTCCCCCTGTATCATGTTTTGAGTTTGACATTTGTAACATATGCACAAAAGTGGTGCATTATGTAACAAATCATGGAAAATAGAAAATATGAGATACGAGTATAAATTTAAACATTCTTTCTTTTTTTTCCACATAAAAATCATGTGCATTTTTTTATTGTGTAGAATCTAGAGTCTTGTATTTATTTCTCATTCGTACTTTTTTATTGGTTATTGCTGTGCGTCATCTCCCCGTTTAGAGTTTACTTTCCCTCTGGGTCCTCGGTGCATTTAATATTTCATATATTATTCGGTTTGTGGTGAGAGTAGAGAGTAGAAATTCATGGTTCATGGTTCATGGTCAATGGAAAGAATTTTACTGAATCCACGTGAGAATTGAGATTTTAGGAGGTTTTAAATTTGAATGTGATAAAGATGAAAATAAAATAAAATAGTACCCAACTCCACACAACTCATAATTACAGGTACCAAAATAGACAGAAAATAAAGGTCCGGTTAAAAAAGATAGATCTGAGCGTATTGAGTAATGAAATGAAACGAAATTTTCCATGAACAAGAGAACATCATGCTGCTGATATTGTGCAGTAGAAAGTAGAAAGTACAAAGTACAAAGTAAACCTTGATGCCCGTAGACATATTGCACATGACGTAGGTACATGATAGATTATGTATGCATTATTACATTAGTCCAGAATCTAGCTACCAGAATCCAGAAATAACTTGGAAATGTGACCTGATATCCAGATCTGTGCTGCAGACAGTTATAGATGGGCAGAGGAGGAGAGTGACAAAATTAAAGGATAACATCCTACCTCCGCCTACATTATCTATTATCTAGAAATCTAAATGCTACACGACACAACCAAAGCGATGCTGATGTGACAGGAGACAGGAGAAAGTACAAGGTAACAGCTACTCTTAATGATAGCGATTGTCTGCATTAGTAACGAGCATTGAGGATTGGACATTGAGTACGACATTTGATGCTGTTGTATTAGCGACATTGATATAACTTAAAATTTTAGATAAATAACAGGGATGCACTTCAGACTTCAGACTCTAGACTCCCGATTGCAGTAGGAAGTACAAAGTACAAACTACACATGCACCAGCTTCCTTTCATCTCATTTCTGGATTCTAGATTCTAGATTCTAGAGTTCCTGGAATTATGATATTATGATATTATGAGGTTGTGTCTGGTTTGTATTTTGTATTGATTCGTGGAAGTCTCATGTCCGCTGCCCGAAAGCAGAAACAATCCAGGTAGAAAAGAGAAGAGACAGGTAAACTCAATTTTAACGACAATATGGTAGAAATAAACTATCAGGGGTCGTGTAACAAAAGTTTGTAACATGAAATTTTAAACACAAAGTGCCACATCATTTTGTAACATGAAATCTGTAACACGGACTTGTAACATGAGTTTGTAAGATGGGTACTTTCTGTGTCGAAATTATATAAAATACTACATATAAATATCTCCCGTCAACCTATACGTATAATTATTACGAATGCGCACCGACTGTAGATCAGAGAGAGATCAATACGGGCTCTTAATCAGTCACAGCTGATCTCTTGAAGTGTATAGATCTAAATCTCTTATTACAAAATAAATACATGGAGTTTTATATGTACACGCTCACCGTGTAACTCGAATCGTGAATATTATTATGTATTATTATAGTTGTGATTAGGAATCATGCACTTTCCTTGAAGAATATAATTTGGCGAACATAAAAATTAGCATTATTTTCTGCGGTAATGTACACAACATTAGAGGGACAGTAAAATACAAAATGTTTGACAATTTAATACAGCACCCCCTCAAATTGGGCCTCGAATGCTAAAGTGTATGGATGTTGGGGTTTGGAAAGCTACAGCTTTTTCATCAAAATATCGGAGACAACAATAACCAAAAGCGTCAAAATTTTGCTCCAGGAATCCTGCTTTCGTATTGTTTGAATCAAGGGTGTTGAAGCGAAAACAAGATGACCTATAACTTTGAAATACGGCTATTCGTTGTCATATTTATTATACCCGTCATATGAGGGGTCTTCACAATTTTTCATCGATAAAACACAACCTTTCAAACAACTTTACAGGTATAATAAAGTCAAAAATCCTCCCTCCATCAGGATTTTAAATCGCCTACAAAGCACAAATACTTTAGGCTCGCGATGCGAAGCAGAGTATAAGAATTCTTCGTATAATATACACTGGTTTGAAAATTTTCCCGCTAGAGGGCGCTGACTAGTTAAAAATTTTCCCGGTAGGTGGCGCTAGTTTCGTTGTCTTACCCCAATGTGCACACCTAGCCAGCTGGACACGAGGAAAACAATACTCTGCTTCGCATCTAAAAAATGCAGCTGCGTTTAATTTTATGTTTACATGGCGCAAAACTCTTGTTGTTTTTCAACGCCACGAAGTTGTTCTGTACATTATTTGCAACTTTTCAATGTTTTAAATTTAGTTTATCGCATGATGATTACTGAATACATTTTATGCGTTCTTTGTAACTTTCTCAATGTTTAACGCACCATAAAACATGATAATGATAGACATATGCAAAGTCAACGTTCGCACAGCGTTCAAAAATTATACAAATTTTCAATTTATTTTGTAAAGAAAGTTTGACAGAAAGATGATGCCTTAGAAGAACAATTTTAAGACAATAGTCTTTAAAAAATCAATAGATACACTGCAAGACCCAAAGCACGAATTCAAACATTAGCCGATCTTTGCAAACATTCAGAATGCAAACATTAGTTTCCAATGTTTCCCATAATGTTTGGACAAAATTTTTGACTACAAAAGACATTAAAAGACTACAAAAAATACTTAAAGACTACAAAAAACATTACGGAAAACATCTAAAAACGCAACACGGAAACATTAACTAATGTTTGTGTAATGTTTTCCATACGGTCGGATTTTAATGTTTCGAGATTTGCAGTGTAGGTAGAAAAAAAGAAAAACATAATTTTAGTACTGTAAAAACGACTAAAGGTGGCCGATTTCGACACGATCGTATTTCTGTAATTTAAACCAAACCACATGTAATAAACTGTTAAAATAAAAAGTACAGATTGTGTAGCATTAAAGTAAATAACACAAAACTACAAACCCTTTAAGTCGGACATGGGCGTCATCATATTAAGGCATGGTCGTCATCAAAGTCCGGGAGACCTTAAATTTACAATCTGGTGGGATAAAATAAGACAGCAAACACGTTAATTCAAAATACTCAAAACTTCAAAAATACCAAAATATTTTGTTGTGTTTTGTTTTAATGAAGAAAATAGGTAAAAAATTTAGAATTGTTCTGTTTCGAAGAATTTTAATCTGCAAAGGTGGCGGTTTTACGCTCAAATGCTATTGCAATAATTAATAATCAATGGTATCACATATTGTTACTTACCAACTGTTCCGTGTTGTTGTACGAAATAAAGCCGTAGAAAATGAAAAACATTAAATTCGTAAATTCAGATTAACGGAACTCACAAATTAATGACACTCTTGATTTTGAATGAATTAGGATCACGTATTGTTACTTACCCACTGTTTTGTGTTGATGTACCAAATGAAGCCATGTATAATGGAAAACATTAAATAAGTAGATGCAGATTAACGAAACTAACTTATCAATAACACTCTTGGTTTTCAATGAATTGGGATCACGTATGATTACTTACGGGCTGCGTTGTGTTGATATGCCAACCAAAGCCATAGATAATAAAAAACATTAAATTCGTAGATTCAGATTAACGAAACTAGGTTTACTGACGACTATCTGCATTTTCCCTGAATTGGTATCACACATCATTACTTACCGGCTGTTTTGTGTTGATATGCCAAACAAAGCCATAGAAAATAAAAAGCATTAAATTCGTAGATTCAGATTAAACAAACTAAGTTTATTGACAACACTCTGGATTTTCGATGAATTGGGTTCACATATAATTACTTACTAGCTGTTTTATGTTGTTGCACCAAATGAAGAAATTTAAAATGAAAAGCGTTAAATTCTTTGATTTAGATTAACAAAACTAAGTTTACTGATGACATTGTTGATATTGAATGAATTCGTATCACACATCATTACTTACCCACTGTTTTGTGTTGTTGCAGCAAATGAAGAAATTTAAAATGAAAAGCGTTAAATTCTTTGATTTAGATTAACAAAACTAAGTTTACTGATGACATTG